>JAIPRL010006193.1:0-28511 GCA_025469235.1 Pemphigus obesinymphae | reverse complement strand
CTACATTATTCTAGTTATGAATGAAGTCAATGTTCGAGGAGTATCTTCAAAAGTTGGTTGTTCAAAACACCAAAAGGAGTTAACAAAATATATTATACAGTTTTACATCAACACAAGAATTATATTTGCATGTAAACAATATTATCAACATATAGCACACAAAAAAAAATACTGAAAAGAAGTTGAAGAAAATTTCAAGATTAATTTAATAAAAACACTGATAATTTTTTAAATAATAAAAATAATAATATTTATTATAGTCTGGGAAAATAAGTTTTAATTTATAATATTTAATGAATGTGTTCTCATTTTCGTATATAAACATACACTACCTATGTATTTAAAATTTTTGGACCTCATCGGGTAGTCAGCGCTCCTAGTGGAGACAGTAAGTGGTGTAAAAATTTCAATCACTTTTTCCTCATGGCGATGGCGTTTAAAGGGAGTGATTACACCTTATAGATCCACCTTGAATATACCTATAAATAATTAATAACTTTACTATCAATAATATATAACACGTGACCATCGAACTTCGGAAAAAAACTCCCCATTAGGTGCTAAAAATAATCTACGTGTATACCTACTTATGTTATAATGAATTCTTGTTTAATAATTTCAAAACACACAGGTTTTCTCAAATTTTGTGGGGGGGGGGAGAGTTACGCGAGTGTACGACGGCGTATATTTACCGTATACCTATTATACGACAAAATATATAAATAATACAACTATTTAAGATTATCATAAAATACAGGAATACATTTTTTATTTTAAAATATCAACTAAAATAAATTTCCTATCAGAAAAATTTTTACCCCAAAAATTCTATAAAAATGGTCAACAAGTAAAATTGTTTTGATATTTCAACCATATCTATATATAGTCCTATAATAATAAAATTAGTAAATGGTTATTGTACCTAAATTCTAAATTTCTGGCATTATAACCTCCAATTTATAAAAATGTTTATGCTTAAGAAAACTTGCAGGAACAATTGAAAAATGACCTCTTTAAAGTACCAACTAAAATGAACTTTCCATTAAATAACCTTTTTACCCCAAAATATTTACTCGACTCCTTTTATCCAAATAGTTGCACACAGAAAAAAATGTAATGTAAAATTAATAGCTTCATCACTACTCTTAGAATAGTAGTTCTTAACCTGGGGCCTGTGATAGTTGGGGGTCGCCCTAATTATGAAAAATGGTTATTGAAAAATAAAAGATATTATTTAATATATATTACTTTACCTCACAAATTTGGAAGCTCATTTCAATACACTGCAGTATGCCAGTATAAAATATTTCCAGAAAATAACTAGGATGAATAAGGAATCCTTTTTCTAGTTTCTATTAATATAAATTAAATTAATTACGAATTAAGTTTGAAAATAAACAAAAAACTCATTGAGTTATTATCCGATGAAAATTTGCATATACTATTTAAAGAAACTTCATGTGATGAATTTTTACTTTCCATAAAAAAATAAAAACCAGAATAATTATCAAAATCTGCTACATTAAGAAGATGCTATAACAACAAATTTTCAATTAAAAACTCACATTAGCATTTTTCATTTTTATCAACTTACAAATATGTTAAAAATACGAAATAAAAACAAATTATAGTTAACAAAATTATCTAGCGAGTGATCTAGTCGATTTTTGATATATATATTTTTACACGTTTATAAGCTATTAAAAAAAAAAAAAAATACAATATTGTAACAGCTTATAAAAAGTGTAAAAATATATCAAAAATCGGGTATTTCAGTCGCTATATAATTTTGTTATCTATAATTTCATTTTTCTAAGATATTCTCTTAAGTTGTTAAAAATGAATAATAGTTCATCGTTCATCGTTCGATTAAATGGACCGGTTCGTTGAACCTGTTCATTGAACGAACTATGTATGTTATACTGTATTCCACACATATCATCGTTCATTATAATACTTAGGTATTTTTAATCTATATCTCACGATTGTATATCTATAACCTATCATCAATTTACTAATTATTTTGAACACTATTCATTCAGTTCGTTCGTCTGTTCGTTTGTTCATATGTCGTTCAATATATCGAACTAGTTCAATTGAATTTGTGAACGATTAATGAACCGTTCACAATATCAGACCGTTCTCATTGAACTAGTTCGTTCATGAATGACACATTCATCTAGTTTATCAGCATTTAAAACATTATACAAATATAAAATAATAATTAATATTACAGGATGAGGGGTGCGAGGGGGGGGCGTTGCTCATCATTGGCCACCTTATGATTTCTCCTCTTTAAACATTTTTTAAATGTGCCGTTGGTCCGTTTAAATATCGTTATAATATCCACCGAAAACGGATTTCAAATTGATACAATCTACACAAATTTTATAGTAAAGCCTTTGACGTGGTAAATCACGTGTTGCTTATAAATAAGTTGTAAAGTTTTGGACTGCACGGTATTTTTCTAAATTGGATTATTTCCTACCTATAACAGATAGAAGTCGGTTATAGTTAAATTGTCAAGTTGGTTCCAAACATATTTCAGTAAGATTTGGTGTGCCCCAGGGCTCGCACTTAGGGTCCTTATTAGTTAATATACCTATATATTAACGACTTACTGTCCGTTTTAAATACTTCAATTAATGTCTTAATGTCCGCAGATGACAGTAAATAGTATTCAATTATTAGAAATCAAAATGATGTAATTAATCTCAATTTAGTTTAGACAAGTTTAGAATATGGTGTCATGATAATTTTTATCAGTAAATATTAATAAATGTAACGTTATTTCTGTCACTAAAACAAAAAATCCTATAATTTTTAATTATACAATAAACGATATTATTATTAATTGAATTGAATTTATTAGGTATTTAGGTATTCACTTTTCCTGTTTCTAGTAATTTGTCTTTCATTATTAACACTAATATAGTCATTAATAAAACATTTAAGATGTTAAAAAAATACTAGGGAATTTAAAAACGTTAATACTCTCAAAAAATGCTCTATGAATCCCTTGTTACGTCTAATATAGAGTTTGGTTCATTGATTTGGAGTCAAAATTCAACAGATAATTTTATGGACAACGTCCCATATAAATGTCTAAAATCAATTGTTTTTGGTTTTAAATTTACCTATTTCTAGACTCATTTTCCTTAGTTGTAAATACTTTAGCAAATATTCAGCCATGTGCGTAAATTATCAGATGTCTTATTTATATTTGATCTTTTAAATAATTATAATATTGAATGTTCCAATATGTTAAGTATGACAGGTACATACACATAATTATTCAATTAGAAATTCAAATTTATTTTTGTAGGTACCTTTCTATAAAAAAAATAAGTAGGTATTATACTGATTCATTTTTCCCGAGTGCTTTCATTATGTAATCAAATTTGTAATGATGTTGTTTTTTTTCATGTCTCGTTAGAATGATAACTTTATCTATACTTTCAAAATACATTTTTCATTTTTATTATAATTCACATTATATTTTATACTGTGTATTATTTTGTATTAAAAACATATATTATATGTTTTAGCCATTACGATGATTGTATTGTAATTTATTATAAAGGGCTTGTCCGGTAAAATGTTAAATAATTAAAAAATAAAATATAATACCTGTAATTTATATAATAACTAACAAGTAAAATAAACGTAAAACCATAAGTTTACTGTATATAGTATATGTATAACCTACTAATATATAACCTACTAGGTCTGCGCGATTATTTGGATTAATCGATTATTATTCGACTATTAATCTAATCGATTGTAAAAATATCGGTTATTATTCGATTATTAAATGATTAAATGAATCGGTTATTAGATTAGTAGAGATGGGGTTATATCGTCTTGTGTTCATTTACACCGAACGGTGAACTATACCGAAGTATACCGAATCATTGTATTAATATTATATTTTACAACTTCTTGACCTATCCCGTAGTTTGTTTTTATGTAGTATTTCTATCAAAGACCTTTTCGTCAGGTAGGTACCTACCCATATTTATGCCTAAATATTAAACTTAAAATATTTTTAATTTTCAAATAAATATCTTAAAATAATCCAAAAATAAGACCACCGTTTACTGTACAGTTTTTTTTTTTATATCACCATTACAAAATTACCTAGAAAAAATGTATATGAATATAAAAAAAAAAATAATTTAAAAATTAAATTATTTTGTCACTCGTTTTTATCGATGCTATTAATGATAACATTTTTTTCCAAGTGATGCAAAATATTCTAAAAATATCAAAATTAAATGCATTTAAACATGATGATTGGTTTTCAGTATATTTAGAACCCTCCCCCCCCCCTCAAAAAAGTTAAAAATACGTCACTGTATGTATACGTGTAATATATAATATTGTTAATATGAAACATAAAAAAAAAATAGAATTATACTGGCAATGGGTGGGCTTCAGCCCCTTAGCGTCCTCTCTGCGTACGCCACTGTAAGGTATTTATAAAATACAATAAAAAAAAAAAAAATACTGGTTTTTCCTTGGCTCCACTATACAAATGATATAAATGATACAATAACGAATAAACAATAAACTAATAAAGTTATTATTAATAAAGTATAAACCATTCTATGGAATAAACAATGGTAAAACGTATAGACACAACCACCCGGTCATGGAACACATTCTGACATCCGACAACCGTCATGATATTATTATTCTGTCATTTTGCCAAAGACACAATAATAATTGGTCCGTAACTACGGTAGTTTACTGATTTACTTACTCCGAGGCCACACTGTTTCCGTGTACATGTGTGAGTGTGTGTGTGTGTGCGTGTTATTTTTTTTATTCCACAATATAATTTTTTACGTTTTTGATAAAAACGATAATTTATTATCTCTCCGCGTTATCGTCGAATCCATGTTTTCGTAGTTTCGTCCTTTTCGATTCTACGTGCCCTCCTGTACGAACGTCCGGATTTATGAATATTTTTCGTTTTTTACCTGTTTTCTACCTACAGTCAAAATTTCGCCATTAAACAGAATCCAGTTAGGGTGGTGTTCCACTTCTAAGGTGAGCAAGTCGTTTTATTTATAATGGCAATATTACGCGCGTCGTATGTGGCGCGGAGGTGGGCCATCACGAGAACGGGCGAAAAACGCGTCCTATTTGCACTGTTCGCTCGTGTGTATTGCCCTTTTGTTAATTAAGATCGACAAATTACGCTCGTCTTATATAATTGTTTGCACATATATCTATCGTATCGTAATTTGTAATTAGTAATTACTAACATTACAAACACGGTTGGCAGATAACATCCATAATACGGGGAAGAGGATGAGACAAATTGTATATTTTCTCCGAGATAAATATTAATTGATATATTAATACATGGCCGGCCATGTATTCCGACAATAATATTGTCTACCTAACTGTAAAATACAGTAATTTAAATGTTTTGAATAATTTTTTAATAAATTAATTTATAGTTCAAGAAGACTGATATGTTTGCACTACCTATACTTATTTGATTGCGTATCAACGTTTTTAAACGAGAAATATCCGTTTTTTTATCCGCATTTAAAATAATTTACATAAAGAATGATGTAAATTAATTTAAGTAGGCACTATATGATGTATATGAATTGATGAAAAACTATTTGATTGTTATATAATATATTTGTATGCGTACATAAGTCATTTAACTAGGTAATAAAACACCTTGAATTTTGAACTACATTTGTATTTATTCTATGATTTTTTTATTGAGTACGGTTTGGTTTGTGATCAAAAAGGAGGTGGTAAAATCACTACGTTACAGAAAGCTGTGTTCAAGGTCAATGTAATGAAACTTAATTTTAGGATGATTTGTGTAATGAACATTTTGTTGACTGATGACTAGGTACATAAAAAAAAATATAGTCAACTTTTATTGTTATTTAATTTGCTGTGTTGTGGGTACCTTCTAACCTATCTAATTTGTAATCTTTTAAATTGTTCCAAAAAGTTTAAAAAAGCCATACATTATAGTGTACTACTATATACTTAATTCACGAGTTCCTATTATAAATTTATTATTTTTAAAAATGTATACCTAATAGGTAGGTAGGTACTCTATTATTTGTATTTGTCATTCAAGTGTTTTATAATCTATGACATTCATTTAGACACGTGATTAGATGTTTTTGTTTCTTGAAACAATAATTTGATTAAAATTTAATTTTCTTAATTTATAAATGATAAAATTGAAAATTAAAGTTATTCTAGATATTTAAAAGGTAAGTCAAAATATGGTTTTAACATTTAAAAACTGAGTAACTAAATTGAATTTAGCCTATAGAATTTGTACGATTAAACCCTGCCCTTTGATCTTTTCTAGTGTGAACACTGATAAGATAAATTAAATGTTAATATGATATATCAAAATCGTTATTTGCTAGTCTAGTCATTTAGCTCAGAGCTACGAATACTGCTACATGTTTCATGTTTCATATATTTGGTTAATTTTATATATTATGCAAATTATAGTATTTTTCACAATACCTGGGTAGGTTAAATTAAATCTAATTTTTTATATTTTTATTTTAAAAATATCTATTTAATGTTTAACAATTATATTCACAGGGACAGCGTCAGCTGGTAAAGTGGTGTGCAACAGGAAACGCTTGGTGTACAGTGAATTGGCAATCTGGACTAAACGTAGATCCACCGTGGCATTGCTGACATTGTTTATGTGATTGAGCGTTATACTGTTGACTAAAATATCACTACAGAGCTGCCTCGTAAGTAATATATTTACTATTAGTAGTAAAAAATGTAGTTTAATGAATTTTTAAAACATTAATAGGTACAAATACAACATTTAGAGTATTCAATTTTTAAATAATATACATTTTTCACTAAGGGGTATGGGTATTTTTAAGGAATAACAAGAAAATGTCAGACAACTTCAATTTTAACATTTTCTAAGTCAGTTTTTTCCATTTTAATTAAACTTTACGTTTACATATTTTTATTATTAATTTTAATTCGATGATTCCATTTTACTGTAAAATCTCGTTGGTAATATGATCTTTTTTTACTATTCAACTGTATAACAATTAATAAAACAAAAACCTTAGTACCCTATAAAGATTTGTCCTTTTTAAAATTGAAAAACTTTAAGGCACACCTATACCTCATAACTGATAATTTAATAATATTTATTCTCTATTATATTTTACTTTATAGAGTAGGTACCTAGTATCATTTCTTATAAAATTAAAAAATATATATATGATATATGTATTACATATTTTAAAATTAACTATAGTTCAAATGTAATTTATCTTTTTTATCCAATGAAAAATAATACTAATTAGCCAGTTTAATCATTTTTAGTATAATTAATTATTTTTATCAAGATAAAATATAAGTTTAAGTGTTTAAATAAAATAAAATATTAATGATTTAATCTTGAATCGCGATTAAACAGGTTTTTTCCATGTAAAATGGGATTTGCTATTAAGTTTAGGTTTTTTATAAAAATGATTACAATAAATTATTATTCTATTGTTCTCTTTAAAGGAATCACAATGCAATAAAAATATGTTATTCTAAATCTTTATTATAAGTAGAGTATCACTTGACCGTAATAAGTATTATTTATAATTATTGTAATATGACTCATTATTATTTAACATTATCTATTATTAATAATATATATAAAATATATATAATAAATAGGTAGGTATAAAATATATTATTATATTTATCATTATTACAGAAAATTTTTATCTAATTTGCACTTTATACTTTTTTTTTTTTGTATTTTCAATCTGTATTACTAAAAAATATTATAATATAAAACAAAATATTGCTATGAAGAAAAATATATATTTTTAATTGAAAATTAAAAAAGGTATAATAATATCCTTCAAATATATAATATTATCTTCATGTTCATTACTTATATATCTATATTTACTTCTAGTATGAACACTTGAAAAAATTACCTGTCAATGTTTTAAGTGCAATTTATCCATTTTTTAAATATTATGGTGTGTAGTGTTTTATTATATTTATATTACCTTCGGAAAGTTTCTGGACAGGGATATACTGGGTAAGTATAGTATGTTTTGCTTCACTCTGGGACAAGGATCACACATCCGAAATATTGCCTTATATAGTGCACAATTCTACCCTAACCTCGACCTTCCCCTTCCACCTATCTAACTAAACCTCCCCACATCGGTATAATCTAACATAATCAAACCTCTCTCCACCCCTCCCACCTATCTATCTTAACTTAACTTGATATCTCTACTCTTCTAATCCCGGTTTGGTGTAATGGGTGGGTGTGAGAAGGGCAATGATGTTACAATAGATGAGATATGTGGGAAGAGTAGGGGATGTTAAGTTGTGGGGGAGGTTAAGTTATGTTAGGTTAGATGGGTGGAAGAGGAGGGTCAAGGTTAGGTTAGGATTATGCTCTATATAGGACAATATTTTGGATGTGTGGCCCTTGTCTCAGAACAAAGCAAAACATACTAACTTACCCTGTATATCTCTGTTCAGAAACTTTCCGGCGGTAGGTATATATTTAGTTTCAGACAGTAAAGTTGTTCATGGGATTTCAGAGCTATAATAATATTAAGACTTAAAAAATATCCTTTCGAATTTTCCATTCTTAAAACGTATTTATAAATAACCCAAAATGTGATCACATTAATATAAATATAATTTTATATACCTATATATATAAAATATAATATATAGTTATTTTAGTAAAAATAAGTTTTCTCTAGCATTATTATTTTTCCTAATTCATTACAAATATATTTTATTTTCAGTAATATTTTACCCATGGGAAAATTTAAAAATAACGTCTATAAAGTACCAACTAGATTAAATTTGCTATGAAAAAACTCTTTATTCCAAAACTCCAAAATTTGTTCAAAAAAATTTAATTTTTTTGAGTAGACTTAAATATTTACAGAGGTTTTTTCCAAATACCATAATATCATATGTAATAACTATGTTACCTATGTACATATTATTTACATTGTATAATTAAGTCGAAATAGTGCATATATTATAAAAATATGTTAGATGTTGGTATTAATCTAATATTCTTTTGTTTATAGTTTACCTTTTCAATTTACTAACGTTTTCGGCGATTAAATATAATATATAAGATACTAGTTGTATTGTACAAGCGAAATAAGTATGAGAATTTGTGGGCTTGAAGAACAAATCCATGTCATTGATAATAGTGTGACAGTTGAAGAAATTATTAAGGATATAGTTAGAACAAAGGTAATATATTTTGTGATACTATTATGTGTTTTTTATTGATATAATATTTTGATTTTTCTCATTTAGGAAATTTCTGATCCGTTTTATATATTTGACGTTGGTGATCTTGTGTATAAAGCAAAAATATGGCAACAAAAATTACCTCGCGTAAAACCATTTTATGGTAAGTTTTGATGCATATTTCATTTAGTTAATAAATTATATTGATATAAAACCAAACAATTTATTAATATTTATATATTTTAACATTAATGTTTCAAATTAAAAATTAGTATAATATTGGTGAACAATAAAATAATAATAAAAATAAATAAAAATAGTGTTTTAAGTAGGTTTATTTTCATTTGACATTGGAATATTTAGAAAAAGTGATTTTGTCTAAAATTAAGAATTTATCATATTTATAATTTGACCACAATTAATATTAATCAAGGGTTTCTATGTATGTTACTTTGTGATTTTTTAATATAGTATTACTGAAGTTATTAATGTTTTATGGGATTTAATCTTTAACGTGTATTTAAGTGGAAGTGTAGGACCAGGGTGACCGACCCCAAATAGTTGGGATAGAATACGAAGGAGAAGAAGAATTTTAACTTGTATATAAATTAGCATTGATAAGGGGTACAATTCAGTGCAAATTATATGTTCATTAAATAGTTGTTTAGTGTTCATTTTATTTTGGATTTGTTAATTTTTAATAAGCAGGTCGCTAACTATAAACATTAAACTTACCACGTTTGACCCTATATTAAATACTTATAGATTTTACTAGGCCCCGCTATTATGATTTTTATTTATGTGATTTAAATGTGTTTCACTATAAGAGTTGACAGTGTTTTGTTATTTGTGAGTAATTTTAAATATTATCAAGTAATTAAGTGAACTGATAACATTTTCAACCAATTACATTTCATAGAAGGAATTAAATAGATTTCTAATAAATAATACGTTGAAAATTGCTTATATATCTCTTCGTAAGAAAATAACACCATCCTATTTTTTTGTTATACTGATCATAAAAGTGTGTATTAAATATATCAGATTTAGGAGATGTTTTTGGTTCAGATTTGTCATTTGGACTTCACATAGATACAATGTGTATAAAAAACTAGAAGAAACTAAAGAATCTTGGTTCTCTGATGAAAAATAAGGATTTTCAAGATGAGAAGTACTTAACTGTTTTATACATGGGTTTTTCAAGTCAATATTAGAATATGACCCTATTGTACGGAACTCATTTCTGAAATTGAAGGAAAAATAAAGATTCATTATTGTTGATTGATTTTACAGTAGGTATTGTGCATTATTGAAAAATAATTATTAGAGTCAGACTCTAATATCATATTCAGTGTCCTGTGGCCTATTTTTTCAAGTAGTGGGGCTTCTGGAAATTCCATTACGCCATTACTTGAATAAAGTTAGTTCATCATGAGATGTATACTCTAGTGTATCCATATATACATATTTAATTCTAATTATAATAATTAATATAATCTTATATTTTAGGACATATTTATACATATAATTTTTGTGACATGATATATCCATAGTGTTCAAAATATTTTGTTAATCGTCATTGAAAGATATTCATTTTTATTGTTTTTATAGAATTAAAATTGAATAATTATTATGAAGTCAGTTCAATATATTATAGTATTTTTAACTTCATTATTCATCAAATACAAATATTATTTTTGAGTTCAATATGTTGATTTTTACTATACACATTTTGACATACTTCAAGTTATTTTACCAAACTTTGGGTATAATAATTGAAATAGATTTTATTTAATGTTTGATATATATACTGTAATAATTATGCAAGACAAATGAATAATATGTTTAAAATTGTTTTTGAATGATCATAGTTCATAATTACTCAGTTGTTTTAATGAGTTACCTATCAAATTAATAAGGTACATATCAAAATTTAATTAAAAAAATATATAGATCAATAATAAATTATGCCTTACATAATTTGTAAAAATTTACACAGAGTTGAAAAATAGTTTTATTATTGTATTTAATTTATATTGACTGTTTGTAAAATGTAAATATTGAGTATAAAGAAAATTTAATACAATTATTATCAGGCTTAAGTTAACTATATGTTAACTTTATTTTTATATTATTTTAGTTTGAATATTAATTTCTACCCAAATGTGTATGTACAATTAATTAAAAAATTAATTTTAGCTGTGAAATGCAACGACAATTCCCTCGTGCTAGAAACACTAGCAGCGTTTGGCATGAGTTTCGATTGTGCTTCCAAGGTAAAAATACTTTAAAAATATGTAAATAAAAATATATTATGTAAAATTTAAATTTAAACATTTTTTATATTGTTATATGATAATTACAAATTTACAATTATTCCCAAGGCCGAGATAAAGAAAGTTTTGGATTTGGGAGTGAATCCATCTCGTATAATATTTGCCAATCCAGCAAAAATGACTTCACACATTAAGTATGCTATGAGCCATTGTGTTGACCTGACAACATTTGACAATGAACTGGAACTGTACAAAATCAAATCCATCCATCCTTTATGCAAGTAAGTCAAGAGACTTGTTCAATAAAGTTCAAAACTTTAAATTGTTTATTTGATTTTTAGTTTGGTCATACGTATTCGTTGTGATGCCATTGAAACACAGTGTCCACTTGGCATTAAATATGGTTGTGATCCTCAAACAGAAGCACCCGCATTATTATCATTGGCTCGTGATTTAGGTTTGTCTGTAGTAGGAGTGAGTTTTCATGTAGGTTCCGGTTGTAACGAACCAGCAGCCTTTCGAAGGGCAATCGCTGCTTCAGCAGTTATATTCCGCCTTGCCCAACAGTTAGGTTTCATGAATATGTACTTGTTGAACATTGGTGGAGGATTCCCTGGAAATAGGAATACATCACTTGATAAAGTAGGCAAGAAGTCATTGAACGTTTTTTTTTTTTTAAATAAAATTGTATTTATTAACAATTAATTTTTAGATTGCAGACATAGTGAATGATGCAATTAACGAATGGTTTCCTCCAACTAGTGGTGTAACAATCATAGCGGAACCAGGTAGATTTTTTGTGGCTTCAGCTTTTACACTCTCGACAAAAATTCACTCCATAAAAAAACGTTCCAACATTGAAAACCATATTATGTATTTTATAAATGACGGAGTATATGGTTCTTTCAATAGCATTCTTTATGATCACTCGGTTGTTGTGCCTAAACCTTTAATTGTAAGTTGCACACTATTTATTTGATTGATGTTTAACGTTATAATAAACTTATATTGTATTCAAATTTATATAGGAATATCCAATGAGCCCAATTTGTCAAAGTTCTATCTGGGGACCCACTTGTGACGGTTTGGATCAAGTGATTGATTTAGTAAATATGCCACTTATGAAAATGGGTGATTGGATTATTTTTGAGGATATGGGAGCTTATACGATTCCTGTGGCTAGTACATTTAATGGATTTCCTCTTCCAAAAATCTTCGCTATTGCCAACAGAGAAATTTGGTGAGTTTTTGTGGTAGAACTTTTGCAATGTAGTTTGTTTTGTAACAGTGTAATCATTTTTTAGGCATACATTGAAAAATTTAATGCCAATATCTGAGGATCATTTCACAACTGTGCCCATTGTTGCAACTATCAAAATGATTCGTTCAGAATCAAGTGATGATGATACTTGGGATGAAAACGACGTGGATTTCACCAGACAATATCCGTGTCTTCATTTAAAAAATTCTTTCTCTCTGCCTGAAGCATGAATCCCTTTTTTGCTTGTACAATGGAATAATTTAGTGTCTCTGTTTTATTATATTTAAAATTAGTTTTTTATTTCTGTTAGCATCAATTGAATTGAGTAAAGAGGCAGCTCTCCCCATAATTATATTATAATACATTTTAATCCTTTAATTTATTCTTTACCATAGTTTAAGATTTGTTGTCTTTTGAATATGATAATATTAATTGATGAGTTTTGTCTAATGTTTCAATAATTTTTTAAAAGTTAATATAAATATTTGTGTATCTAACACTAGTATTAGACAACTGACCAAAAATAAAACCAGTATTTGTAATCAGCAAATATAGAACAATTGTGGAAATTTATGGAAACAGATTATTTTTTTTTTACATATTTTACCTCATTTTCTTTTTAATGTTATTCCTTTATTTTTTCCTTTACAATGTTTGTCATGTTGTCTGGATGTAATTTTTTATGTATATAGTACTAGGGGGCGTTATTACGTAAGCACCTAGTGGGTGGGTAGTCTGACACTTGTTGACAAGGGAGAGGGGAAGGTCTAAAAAAACCAAAAATGTAATATGTAATGTAATGTATGACCGTCATACATGAACAACCTTAAACAATTTTAACAAAAAAAAAAAAAAAATGAAATATTACAATTATTGTTCTATAAATTATATAAATTAGATTCATTATTTATCTCTACCGAGACATTAATCATCAATTCATCATTACTTCTTGGTCTATAAAACTACAGTCTTGTTGTCATATGAATTTTTGTTTTTGCTAACATAAAATTAATTTTTAGGTATATTATTTATATTTTGATATAACATAATTCACTCTTGTGATAAAATACTAATGTAATAGACAATCTAAATTAAGGTGTAAATGTAAATATAATATTTTTGTTTTAAATACCAAAGTAGTAAAGTTGATAATAATGTAGATAAGACGATTATGAAAAAAAAACACCAGTTATCAAAATAGATTTACAATATCGACATTAATTAAAATAATAAAATATTTATTATTTTTGTAAAGTACTTAATTAATCCACTCGATTCTAATTCTACAGTTGATTTTAATTTGTGAATTTGATCATTTTGAAGATGGCCAACTTTGAGGATTGGAAGAAGTATATGTCGGAGTTCTCGGATGATAATCTCCACAGCCTACAAGTAAAAGATGCTCCCGAATTGTTAAATCCACCGACTCCCATAAACTGGTCAGATGATTATTTTAAAGCGAACTTTGTTTCTAATCTTTACAAAATGATAAGACCGAATATGCAATCATTGAAGAATCATGCAAAAGTGTTTTTAAAATTTTATTACACAGGCGAGGTAATATCACATGAAGACATTGCCAGGTCTATTTTGTGTTTACTGTATGGTCTAACATTAACGGATCATAATCAACCGAATGATATATATATTATTGATAGTCCTAACTTGATTGGAAATGAGAAGTGGGTCATTCCTATTGACATTTCTAAATGGATTGAAAAACCACTTTCCCCATATTGGCTCGCTCAAGAAGGCATCTTATCAACCAATCAGGAAATAATAGTATTATCTGTGTGTAAGTATGGTAGAGAAGCTACCATCACTCAGTTTGATATTGACACATGGGCTGAATTTCTATGGAATGGCATCGATAGTGCACAATCAAGAGATGTAATAAAATATTTGGGGTTCCTCGCAGGAACAATCTGTAGACTGATTGCAATAGAGCCTGCCTCAGTCGAATACCAAATCATACACTTCTCTATGGACCAGTATTTCTCTATCTTTCGTAATGAGCTACCAGTTAATTTCAGTGCTCCACCCAACACCAAGGTATATGACATCTGCAACACTGCATTAAGAAAAACGTTCCGACAAGCTAACAAGATTTTGACTACGATAGTGGACGCATACATCAATGCCCCTGAACCTAGAAGAGATGTCATCCAAAAAGCGTTGAAGGCCATGTGTCTTATGTATTTCGGGTCTCAAGGATTGGAAACAGTAAATTGGGCTCAGAAGGCAGCCGAAGCCAGCAATGTAGACTTGACTACATTTTTGTCTAGAATAGCAGTCGAGAAATACTATGTAGCTTGTAAGCATTTATATGCTTTCATGAAATATCAGATTGAACATAAACAAAAGTCATCTGTTTATGCACACTTATTTAATGAAGGTGCTTTCACAGAACTATCAACAAAAAGCCATCCTGATTTTGTCATGGTGTGCGCTGCCATAAGTCTTGACGCTTGCGAAAATCATAAGATCTGGAAAACATTACAATTCCAAAATTATGCCACTAAAGTATCCCATGCTGTAGAGTTTGCATACATCTTTAAGAACCACTATCATTTAAAGTCCTGCACAATTACTCCGATGGCCAGTGGTCCGACATTAGAATTTGCAAACAGCTATGAACAACTGCAGATAAAATACTATCAGGATCGACATAAAAATGCTGTTAAAATTCAATGGGAAGACAATTACAGAAACAATATCTAATAGATTATACGACCTTCTAGAATAACAATCAAACATTTCTATTGGTATGGTCTATTAAATATATTTAAATATATAATATAGGTAGGTATATATCTAATATATGTGTAAATGATATCCATAAATTAAAGCCGATATTTTTATTCACTACACTGCTTTCAGGCAGCTATAATATAATTTCCTTGTATTAATATTATTATTATTATTATTATACGATTGTAAATTCAATGTTTAAACTTGATTAAAGTTATTTTGTTGGTTTTCATTGTTGGTATTGTTTATTTTTTTTATGTACCAGTGTAAGGTACCTATAAAAAATTAAATATGAAGTTTTAAAACTTCTCTTATAGGGTACATACTTATTCAAAAATCAGTTGAAAAAAAGTATTATTTTATCAATTAATTTCTATAAGTTAAACCTATGATGTTTTTATAATAGGTAAGTAGGTATTTATGAAAAATTAAATGTCCACATACCTCAGGGCTTAGACTGTAATATGTCAACGGTTTTACTAGTTTAATGTTAGAAAGATTTATGGTAATGATTATATAATTAAATATATACCCATAAATATATGAAGTTTTATTATGTTGCTTTTAAAATAATAAAATAATGATTATTTTGTCTTTTGTGTTGGCCAATGGATTCATGAAGTTATATTATTTTTTGATGAAACTATATCAACGTCATATTTTTTTTTAATGTTTGAGATTTTGTGATGTACCTATTTGTGGAATAAAGATAAAGGTTGCTCGGTTTTTTTTTAATTTTGTGGTTCTAATGTAGACACTAATATTTCTAATGTTTCTTGACCATTTATGTTTTTTAACTAAACTGGGTAGGTAACCAAGGCCGGCGCTAAGAAATATTTGTGTGGGGTCGTCGGAGAAATTTTACCGACTTATTGTTCCAAATGAATAAAAAAACTTCCTTTCAAAACGGTAAATAAGCAAAAAAAAAAATGGTCATTAATTAACTATTTTCTGATTTGCATGGACTATATGCTAAATAATAATTTTTTTTTGTGTTGACTGGACTTCATTTTGTTCAATTATTTCTTGAAGGGATATTACGACCTCCTTCCCTTCGGCCCTATAAGCAACTAAAATACTATTTTTTCATAACCATTGAGTTTTGCTGTTTATTATTTTATATTGTTCTTTATTTTAAATCGTTTTTATTCATCGGAATATTATTTACCAATCTATAAATCATTCTGTTCCAAGCAGCCATTTTAAGTTGCCTACAATGGGTTAAATTATTATGGATGTATCAAGGTAATAATTCCAATGTATACCTAATAATATTAATAAATATTGGTTTTTGATTTAAAATTAAATATTGAGTAATTATTCAACTAATATTTAAATGTAAATATTTAATGTAACAATCACTATTCAATGATTATAATTATTGAGAAACAAATATTTAAATAAAAATCATAATTAATAATTAATAGGTAAACATTTAATTTATTATTTAATATTATATATAATATTTTAGGTTGAATATGTTAGTATAAGGGCCGGCTTAAGGTATAGGCGAGCCAGCCGCTAGCCTAGAGCAGCACTTTCGTAGCGGCGGCTTTTTTGCTTATTTGAAGAGGTGGCTCGAACAGTCGGACCCTTTTTTTTTAAAGAAAGTTTAAGTTTTATGAGGTTTTGACCTCTAGGAAACTTATACGATAGGATGTACGAAAATTCTAGAATAAGTTTATACCTTTTTTTAATTTAGGATCGGCAAAATTTGATTTTGCATAGTGTACTATTTTTACTTGAGCCGACCCCGGTTAGTATATATATATATATATATACCTACTTAGTATTATACCAATATAGTCGCTATATATTATATTTGTAGTTATAGGTATACTTATATATATACATATATAGGTAAGAAATTTATATGTCAAAGAAAAATAAATTTCAATTAAATTTACTATAGAAAGGCGTAAAAATAGGTACCTAATATAAAATTGTATTTGTATTATATACCCGCAATTTGGATTCAAATTAAATTTTGTGAATTTAAGATATAAATTTAATTGAAAAAAAATTGGGTGGGATGGGTGTGGACCCCGCAGGTTTTTCAATTTGGGTAGATGCAAAAAAAAATGTATTCATACTTATATTCGTATAAGATCATAAACCTACCCAAAGAACGAATACATTTTTTCCTATTTATGTAATTTAGGATAAGTGTAGAAATGATTTTGTATGGCCATGTACAAAGAAATTTCAATTAAATTTACAAAGAAAGAAATGAAAATAGGTACCAAAGACACATGTGTATTATATACCTAGCTACCTATATTTTGAATTAATTAAAATTTAATTTAGCCATTTTGTTTGAAATTTAATTGAAAAAAAAAATTGGACAGGACGGGTGTGAACTCCACAGGTTTTTCAATTTAGGTTGATGCTGCAGTGCTCGGAATGGAACGGTTTTCCGGTTCGTAATATTAGCCTTTGCGTCCGTTCCGGTTGCTAAAAATTAATATTTAAGAATTCTGGACAGTAAAAAATATTTAGTTATTAAAAAAAAATAGAAAGTATGTTCTTTCTATTAATATTATGTCACTATGTCACTATAATTTCATAATATCGAGAATAATAATTATTAAATAGCAATCAAAGATATTTCCCTCTATTTGTTATCACCGTTGTTCAGATCAAATTGTTTAATTTTGAGGGAAAACTGAATAGCAAATAGTGTTTCAATCGTTATAAATTTAAACTCGTTATATTTACTGGAAAAAAAATTTAAATAATTGGATTAATATTTATAGTTATTAATTGGTTTATGAGCAAAAAAAATCTTTATTTTACAAATAAAAAGACATATGGGTACCTACTATATTTATAGCGTTCCGGTACGTAAAATTTTCCATTTAGAGTACTGGGTTGATGTAAAAAAAAATGTATTCATACATATATTCGTATAAGTACATATACCTACAAAAGTATGAATACATTTTTCCCAAATGGCTTCAATTAGGATTAGTGAAGGCATGATTTTGTATGGCCATGTTGAAAATAAATTTCATTTAAATTTACCAAAGAAAGAAATGAAAATAGGTACCTAATACAAATTTGTATTATAAACCTATATTTTGAATTACAATATAATTTAGAAATTTTAGTTTGAAATTTAATTGAAAAAAAATTGGACAGGACGCATGTGGACGGACCCATATACCTACCAAAAGAATGAATACATTTTTGACTAATGAGGTAATTAAGGATAAGTGTAGGAGCGATATATATGGCCATAGAGAAAGAAATTTCAATTAAATTTACGAGAGAAAGGAATGACAATAGGTGCCAAATACACATGTGTATTATATACCTATATTTTGAATTAAAATTAAATTTAGATATTATAAGTCAAGAATTTAATTGAAAAAATTGTTCAGGACGGGTGTGGATCCCGCAGGTATATCAATTTGAGTAGATGCAAAAAAAATGTATTCATTATTATATTCGTATAAGTACATATACAAAAAGAATGAATACATTTTTCACTAATGAGGGAATTAATGATAAGTGTAGGAGCGACCTTCTATGGCTATTGAGAAAGAAATTTCAATTAAATTTCACCAAGATAAATTTGAAAATAAGTCCCTAATACATTTGTGTATTATTATTTAAATATATTTTGAATTAATATTTGAATTTAGAAATTTAATTAAAGATAAAAAAAAATTTATTCATACCTATAATAGTATAATTACATATACCAAAAGAATGAATAAATTTTTCCCTAATTAGGTAATTTAGTATGAATAGGAATAACTTTATATGGCCATAAAGAAAGAACTTTCAATTAAATTTAAAAAAGAAAGAATTTAAAATAGGTACCTCATACACATGTATATTATATACCTTTATATTGATATAAATTTAATTTAGAAATTTTAAGTTAGTAATTTAATTGAAAAAAAATTGGACAGGACGGAAGTGGACCCCGCAGGTTTTTCAATTTGGGTAGATGCAAAAAAAATTTATTCATTTTTTTTTTGTATATGCACTGCTAATTATGACTATACTATCTATGACTATACTACATATGACTATATCACAAGATAAAAGGAAATTCAAATTAAATTTACTAATTTTAATTTACTGTTTGCAATTTATGCTATTAATTTAAGAATCATCTTATATATTTAAAACTATATTTATCCTTTTTTTAATAATAATTATATCAAGTCACGTGTTCCCATGTGACATATTACACATATTTTCGTATAGTAAGTATTTTCAACTTATCTTAGAATATTAAAACTGTATATTTCTTAAAAACATTTTTGAGACAGCCGATACTTTTACACATGAAAAGTTAAACACCCAAAACACCCCTTAAAAATATAAATTTAAGTCAGGAAAGCTTACGTTACATATAGCAACTATGTGGAGTTTTCGATGAAACCAATTTCTTTTGGATTACATGTAGAACGAAATTTTCTATACATTTGTAAGGTTCGTTTCAGTAAGTTAAGCTGCGCCCACTCATTGAGAGTAGCGCATGAGAGTAGTTGTCACGGTTGTACTCTCCTAAAATCATATATGTATCATATATAGGGCATGGTAATCACTCTCGGACTATCACATGTTCATGACAGTTTGATAGTGCCTATCACGTCCTATATATTATACGTAAATGATTTGGGAGAATACTATTGTGATAGCTACTTTCATCGTGTGAACGTGGCTTTAATAATATAATAGTTTGATAAAATTGATGACTGTATTTCAATATGCAGCCACAGGGAACTATGTAGTCTCCGGTAATTTTTTTTTACAGAATATCTATACAGTACATATAGTTTATACATACAGTAAATCAGCTTTAAGCCGAAATACAATATTTGGCCTTTACTTATACATTTATAATGTAGGTACTTATAAGAGCCTATTTGCATGAGCCGGGGGACACCACGTGGAGGTTGGCTCTTATCAACCCCCAAAAATGATTTTTTTTTTTATTTTGCAGCATAAAATCAATTATAAAACAAATACTACTTATTATTAATGAAGTTGTCAACCAACCATTGTTGACCAACTACTGGCCAACCCTTGTGATTTATCCATCACAGCTGGATCCGCTATTTCTTTGAGTTACGCTCTTTCTCTCCTATCCGTATACCTATATCAGTACAAATCATAATTAGGTAGGTATTTTCAAATCTATTGTCATAATATATAAAATATTAAATAATTGGTTTTATGTAGTTTTAGGAATAGGTAGCTGCTAAATATATTTTGATTAGGAATGCTTTTAATATTTAGTATGTTTTTAATTAGGTACCTATCTACATTTTATTATTTTATATTTTTGTGGCAAGACGTTTTTCTTTGGTATCTTGGAAATATAATGCATAATAAAATCATATAAATAATATAAGATATTTTTCGATTATTCTATTCAATGTTAGTTTAATCACAATAGTCTTCCTGCCTATTCTTAAAAAAATTTAAAATTTTTAAAAATACCTATTTCTTCTGCTGGATTTATCAGAATAATATAGAGGTCACATTCGTCATACACTTGTTCATTATTCTTCCATATACAGCCAGAAATCTTCTATTCCACTTCTTCTCCTCTTCTTATAAAAATCCTCTGTAGGAACGCTCATTTTTTCAGTTCAAAATTCAGGGTAAAAAGACAAAATAAGTAAGTAGGCAACGAGTAAAAAAATTTGTCTCATATGTTTTTTAAACGGAGTATTCTTTTATTTTAAATCACTGCAGTATGGAATAAATACAATCTATATAATAATTATGTACTTATATATAGTGAAAATATATTATTTTCATTTTAATAATAAAACTAAATAATGACTTTTTTTTCGCAAATTCAACTAAAATATTAAGGTTGCTGTTCAAATACGAATATTATCATTAATATTAGTGGGTTTTGTCAAGTCCGGCAAGGGAAGTGGCATCCGCATGGGACTGTCGGTGGCCCGTATAGACTCCGTGCTAACCCCGAACGGACACTCGTAACACCGAGAAACTTCTATACCTAGCCGGGCTTGGCTTTAAATCACAGAGTAGCTCCCCTGGTACAGCCACTACGGAGCCAACCCTCCCTCACCCCCGAAAACCGAAGTCTCCGAGGTTAGGCCGGGCGTTCACTCAGCCGAAGCTGTATTTGCAGGTGCCGTGGTACCGTAATGATCCCCTATTTTATTTCATTTTTTTTCATACATTCTCAGATTTTTGTTGTATATATTTTTTTTAAGTGATGTGGTTAATTAATTATCTAAAATAATAATAATTGCCACGCTATGCTTTACAGCTTTTGAGTAGTACACCATTGCGCTTATTTTACAATTGAAATAAATATTAAATAATAATGAACAACCTTAACTATATAACCTCAAATAAATTATCCAATAAGAACATCCGTATAACGACCGAACCAAAATATAATAAAAATTACCGTTATTATTTAATATTTCATAATGTCATAACATTATAAGCGGTCCTCACACGATCAATATTACTGACAGTATTTTTGATATTGACATTATTATTTGATCGTGTAATGTGAGTATACTGATGTACTGTCAGTATGGAAAAACGATACTGATGACTGATGAAAAATTCGGATATCGATTCGTCAGTATTTGTTTACTAATGTTTATATTGATAGTGTGAGGTCGATATTGACACTTCGTCAGTATTGACATCGCAGCGATGGATGACGGAAGTGAAATCACAAGCCGCGAATGCCGCGATCGATCCATTTTGCGTGATTTTATTTCAGAGTACAAACAATTACCCGAATTGTGGGATGTTCGTTGTAAGGAGTACTCGAATAGAAATAAAAAAAAATCTGCCTATAAAAAACTCTTAGTTTATTATAAACATTTGAAAAATGACTCTACAATTGAAGATGTAAAAAAAAATGGTCTTAGCATGTTTAAAAGTTGATTATAAATAACATCGCTCATACGAAAATAGTTTTGATAATCTTTAGGATCAGATAATTTTATTTCATTTAAAATATTTAAGTGAGTGTACTCTTTTCGTTTAGCAATCCATTCTTTCATCCATCGTTTACGTTTTGTCTACAGTTTTTTGTTACAGAAAGAGCAATTATAATTGCAATGCACGCCTTTTTCTTATCTATTTTTGTTAATTTAAAAATATTTATACTATTTTAAACTAATTAAATAATTTACAGTATCAATAGACAACAATCGATCTGAACTACCGTGAAAGTAAAAAATACTGAGTATTGAATGTAATTTGTAATGACCGTTTGAGGACTATACTGTCAGTTATGTAAATACTGTCAATATTTATAGCGTCACTAATATTGATCGTGTGAGGGCCGCTTTACAAACATTTGTAACAAAATATTGGTGAAATTATATTTAAATTCGTCTTTAACCTGAATTTGGAAACGAGGACGTTTTTATTAAAATATAGATAATACATAGCAATAATAACTTAAACACATTTATTTAAATGGTTTTTATTTCAACTGGTCATAATTCACGATTTTTTCAATCCACACTAATCACATAAGATACCTCTCACTCATCAAATAAATTACAGTAAAATTTAAAAAAAACATACGTACTTAATTACGCATGTCTAATGTCTATTTAGATTTTTAAATGATACATACATTATTACATAGTATTATGTTACTTCTGCTACTTCCGTACCTCATGTTGTAACGATAAAATTTCACTGACTCGCCACCGTATGCGTTATTTATGTTAATACGTTGTGAGGGAGCACGATTATACATAGATAGGTTTGGCAACTCAAGATCCTGTCTTGCACCGATATATGATTACCTTGTGCTGGGGGGTTCGTCTTATAACCTAATATAAAGGTACCTAAATAACCTATATGATATAAAGTATAAAATATATTCACCATAGAGTAATATTATTTTTATCATTATTCTATTGTTGGTATATATGATACATAATAATATATAGTAGGTTCCCTAGAGGGCTCCCAGCTGTCGGAAGTAATCATTAACGACACAGATTGACACATGTATAATTGTAATAAGTTGCCAAACCCATCTATATAACCGTGAGAGGTAGACATAAAGTTGGACATAGAAATGCAAGTGCAATGTCTTCCTAAGGAGCGTACACGTCTGAGCAAATTCAGGCCGAGCATGGGCGCACACCGCAAGCCACTCGAGAAGATGTGATTCGAACTTGAAGTGAGAACACATGCTCGGCTTGAATGTACTCAGATGTGTACGCTCCTTTTCAAGTACACTATAAATGCATAACTAAAGACTAAATATTGTATTTCGACTTGAATAGATATTCTGTAATTAATACAATTTACTGGAGACCGCATAAAGCCCACATAGGCCGCATATTGAAGTACTTACAGTCATATTTAACAAACAATTATATTATTGACTTACTAAAAGGAACCTTGCATATGTATAGAAAACGTCGTTCTTAATGCTTTCCCGATGAAAGTGGTATCATCGAAGAACTCGCACCAAGTTGCGATGCAAAGTACGCTTTTCTGATATAAATTTATATTTTTAGTGTTTGTTCAAGTTTTCGTGTGTAAAAGTATAGGTTTTTGCTCAAAAATGTTTTTTTTTTTTTTAGAAATATATTGTTTTAATATAATATATATAATATAATTATATTATCTAATACACCTACCTAGGTACATTACATAATATATTTATATTATATAAATGATAAGTTGTAAGTAGGTACTTATTATACTAAAATTAGTGTTGTGATCTATGAAAACACTTTGAGTGACTTTTAATGATATAATTATTAAAATAAATATAGTTTTTAATACATAAGATGTACAGAGTGTACCTATAGAGAATATGTAATAATAACACAAATAATTTAGAGGAAAATATTGAATTTGATCTGTGATTTTTCATTGGATAGAGAATAATATATTATATGCGTAGTAAAACAAAACTTTTCTGAAGTAGGAATCTCTAATTTTGACACAATATTTGGGTAGATTACATTTTTTATGAAAAATTTACCGCAAGTTCAATATAGACAAATTAAAAAATGACCAGATAGTGAATGAATACAGAAAATAATTAAAAGACAAGATGAATAACAACATAAACCTAAAATACCAAGAACATTGGACAGAATTATAAAATACATTAAAAGATGTAACAGAAAAAAAAATTTACATGGTAAGCAACAAAAAACCAAGCAATGGTTCAAAGAAAGCTGCAAGAAAAAGGTACAAGATAGAGATAAAGCAAAATCCTTAGTTGTTGTGGAAAGGAGCTAGGAAAATAAAATAAGACAAACTTAGAAACAACGAAAGATGAAAAAAGTAATGAAAAGAGAAAAAGGAATGTAGGAAACAACAAGGGATAGAAATAATGGAGAAAGCATATAAAGACTTGAGAATGTTTTTTAGGAAAGTTAATGAAATAATAAAACCATATAAACTAAAGTAAGGAATAATAAAAAATGAGAATAACGAATTAATAACTGAAAAACAATCCATTGCTTAAGAGTTTAAAAGAATATTCCGAGAAATGTTGATCAACCAGAAATAAAGGATCAAGAACAGGATAATGTTGTGATTTCAATGAAAGAACAATTCCATTGCCAATACCAAGGAAAGAAGAAACTAAAGAAACAATAAAAATTCTAAAGTATAATAAAACCCCAGGTGAGGACATGATAGGAACCGAACTTCTAAAAAAGGGAGCGGAACCGATCGAAAATGATACGCGGGAATTAATTTAGAACATTTTGCAACAAGAACAAATACCAAAAAAATTGAAAATAAGATAAGATTTTACGATAATACACAATTCATAGAAAAGCATTACGAGTATAATAAACCACTACACCTATTATTTATTGATTTTAAGCAGACGTACGATTCTATCATTCTATCAAAATAGGAAATCACTATAAAAAGCATGGAAAGATTCAGAAGTTAGTCAGAATGGTGAGAGCATGATTTGATGAATCGAGATGTAAAATCAAGTTTGGAAGTTTTCTCTCAGAAGAATTTGATGACAGTAGGACTAAAACAAAAATGTGCCCTGTCACATTTTATATTTTTTAATATTGCTCTGGAGGAAGTTGTCAGAAAAGTTCAAGAAACATTGAAACCTATTTCAGAAATAGGGATGGATCAAATTTAAAAAAATTTTGTTTACTATGCATGTGTAGAAAAAAATAGTTATAAAAATGTTTTAATTTAAAGTTACATATATTCTTATAATATAATATAATATAATTATATTTAATTAAATAAACCAGAATCAGATTTAACGTCATCCGTCCAAAATATTTAGTGTTATAATTAAATTTGAACTTCCTGCAGTATTCTATAGAATAGTATACTAACTAACTAACTAACTAACTACTGATAAATTTATACAATCAATATGCTGAAAGAAACTTCGACTAACCATTAATCCATTTGATAACACTATCGATTACTTCCACGTCATGCAGAAAAAAGTTGGTGAAATCGGGAGATACATTTTTCTCCATTATGAATTGTCATTTCCTCACCATTCATCAGCAAGCTTATCATTCTTCAATAACCTAATGTGCAAAGTTAATTTTATTAACACCAATCGGCAATTTTATAAGTAGATATACATAATATAAATGATGATTACAGTAGGTATTATAATAAGATAGAAACAACTTATATACAATTAATACACATTACAAATAAAATTAACTTACGACTAAAAATATTTAAAACAGAAAATATCAGATTTTATTATGTATGGAACGAAGCATTTGGTGTAAAGCATTGCTAAAGTGAGAATGAAGTAGAATGAGGAGGAATAAAGAAATATTAAAATAAAAATCAGGTAAATCTAGGGAGCCGTTAAGAATAGATGCGATTTACTTGAGGTCGACGTCAGAATGGGGTGATGAGAGCAAACGCAAGTTTAATTTGGAATGAATGGGTAAGTGGAAGGTATATATTTTAATGATATATGCGGCATAAGAGAGGAATCTATTTTTTATACGTTTTAATCTTAAATGATCATTGGCCAAATACGGATTTTAAATAACTGTGCTATACTCCAATATAGACCAATATAAATTTAAATTTTTTATCGACTAAATAATATTTTAATATATTTACAGGACTTAAAAAGACTATCAGCTGATAAACTTACCTACCTGCCTAATACCTTTTTACACGCTTTCACCAAAGTTACAATTATAGAATTAGCTGAAAAACTAATAATTATGTTAACAATACGGTTCAACTCAAATTTAGACGTTTTTCACTAATTTTGTAAAAAAAATCGTGTAATCTATGAATTAAAAATAGAATTCTTTTAATAAATCGCGTATTTATAATAACTTTTATAGGTAAATCTACTATTTGCAAGTCACGATATTTACCAAAAGTAATCATAAGATAATTTATAAATGGGTACAGAAAATTTTGTATACAAACTATATAAATGTATATTATAAATCTCTAAAAATATATTTATATTTTAGAATTACCAGAAATAATTTAAAATACTGATGGATATCTAAAGCTCATATTTAGCGTGTCATCAGGAACTGTATCATAGAGATTGTAATATTGTATTTATGTAAAACGTCTAAATATTTTACTACGTTCTATAATTCTGTGTGATCGTTTTTGCATATCATCATAATAAATATGTAATTTAAAAAAATTCAAATGTGCAGTTCGTACATTTTAATAGGTTATTTTTTTAATTTTTATGTACACTATGAACCATTATTTATGCAATTATTGTATCCAAATAACTTTTGGTCTATCGCAAAATAACATTTAACTATGAGAACTACTTTCAGATAAATTATAGTTAATTTAAATATAAAAAATAAATTGTATGGTTTAATTATTTAATTTCCTGATCAGTATATAATTATAAGTTATTTCTACACTTTGTTAGAAGAAAGCATAACTCATGTTCAATATTCGTTGTATTCAACAATAATAATTTAGATAGGTATATAAGTATAACTAATATTTGTTATTTTAAAACCAATTATATTGAATATGACGTATCAGGAAAATATATGAAAATCAAAATGTACATGTAAAGAAATTTAATGCGCGGGTATTATTTTAGATATTTTAGCCAACTTTAGAAACCAATTTTTTTTATTCGCCTATAGGTATTATTTACTAAAGTACACTTGAGAACTTATTGTGAATTATACAATAAATTATTATTATAAACTCAAACCACAAAATGAATTAGTTAACTTTTAAGTTTTAACTGCGTGTACCTATGTATTTTAACAGCTATGTTAACATCTTCAGCGCAAACTAAAAACTTCAACATATGTACTTAAAAGTGTCTGATTTTCATTGTCTGATTTTATAATAATTTGCCGGTTTTATTTTTTTAATTATATTAGTTCGTGGGTTTGGGTTATATTAGATACTATACAAGATTTCTTTGTTTACAAAAATGTAGATTTAAATTGGTTTTCGCTAAAAATTCATTTAAGGTAAAATTGACTCTATTTACGTTTTTTAAAAATGCATTTCAATGTGTCCATACAATAAGTCCAACCGTCAAAATGTAGTAAAAATAAAATCGTATTATATTATTTTATTTTAATGCTAAATCTAAAATACTAAATCGGCGGAATCCGTATACGCCCCCTCTGCAGTGTACAACGCATTTTGCCACCGGTCCGAGCCCGTTTTATATGTTATTGAATGCGCTGTAACGATTCAAAAGGTTTCCACATATCACCTTTGTCGTGCCTGTAATCGTATACTAGTGTTGGGAATTTCGACTCATTTATGGGAGTCGAATCATCCAGTTCAGTTCAGTTTAAAGAGTCGACTCAGTGAGTTAACTCCCAGCTCTATTTATTTTTATCGTGATTCAATTCAACTCTCAGCTCCCACCTTTTCGATACAGTGGAAATCTTATATGCGTTACGACTCTCGGAGAGTCATACGAATCATTTTGGTTCTTTACGAAAACTGTA
>JAIPRL010006192.1:0-28519 GCA_025469235.1 Pemphigus obesinymphae | reverse complement strand
CCATTTTCACACACGCGATTTTGAATGAACAGTATATTAATAGAAAAGTTTAGTGTGTCCATAATTTTACCGCCCCTAAAATTTTGCCGCCCGGGGCAAAAGACCCCCCTCTGCCCCCCCCCTAGTTTCGGCCCTGAGTATTACCCTAAATACAGAGCTGTACAAAGCTTTCATTCTAAATAGTTATATAAAGGAGAGAAGACAAATTTAGGTTGCGTATCTATAACAATTGGCAATGTTAATGTAATTTTGGGACTCGGTACGAAATTCTCTATTGTCTTACTCTAGGATTAATAATTAATTCGGGAATTAATTTATTTTGTATACTTATATAAGATAGCGTAAAATATGTATGTTGTATGAAGATAATAATATCTATTACAATAAACAGTATAGAGTTTTAGAAAATGGTTTTTGAACGTTTTTTCAGATCATTAGGTTCGAAAAGAAAATTATGCTAGAAATAGGATCAAATTAACATAACGTAGAACATTTAAATTGATAATTTAAAACTTTTGGAATTTTGCAAATATTGTCGCTGACTTTTAAAGTCGTGATATTGGCTCGCCCAAAATATCCTAGAACTTGGAAACCATTAACAAACGATTGCTTTATATGTAATAATATAAAAACCTATCAATTGGGAGTAGAAGCACTTCGCTTGTCAAGTAGGATAATGGTGGATGGTGGTGTATATATTGAATTGGTAAGCAATGATAAATCATTTCTTGCAATAAAACGATTCTAAAGGAAATTTCGAAATTGAAAGTAAATAAATAAATAGCCCAGAATTAGGAAAACAATTTTTTTTTAATGTTCACGTTAATTTTTTACTTATACGCTTTTGGTAAAAGTGTCAAGTCTATAGAATCATTTTTTCCCAATATTCAAACCCATTTTCATACCAAAATAATACATGTTGTCAAAAAAATTAAATTGGTATTATAAAAAAATCGAAATTACTATTAAAAAAATGCGTGTGTACTGAATTTTTAGAATGATGTACTGTTAACATTGCATAAAATTAATATTCTTGTATGACGAAAAAACTTCAATGTTTAAAATTGCTATAAATAGCTTGAATAAGAAAAAAAATTCGAAACATTTTTTACGATATCATTGTATTTAAATACATTTTATGTGGAAGTTTCAAGACTTTAAGACTATTATTTACGGAATTATAATGGAAAAACCATATTCGGTTTTATATCGTGATTTTACGGTTTTTTCTTGATTTATTGGTTTATCAAAAAATTTTAAAATCGAAATATTTCCTTTCAAGTACCAACTAGATTCAATTTTCTTCTTTACATGGACAATTGTAATGAGCACTCGCTTCGCTCAGAATCTAATAAAATATAAGTTATTTTTATTTTTAATTTGCAAATTACTATGAAAGCCTCTATAGGCTCTTTAAATTGTTAATTTAATCCATTTAATAGATACCAACTGACAACTGATTTTAAATTATTTACAAATACACCCTTGAAGTATTCAGATACCTACTGGATTATAATTTATAAATAGTGGTTTAGCCAAAAACATTTCGAATGCTATTGGTTTTACAATGATGTTAATTTCTTTTTTAACTTTATTTATATATTATTATATTATACCAAGTTCCACTTAGAATCGATTTATCAAAAGAAATAATTTATTATTGTTTTTAAATTCTATATATCCATCACTATATAACCTATCAGCAGGTTAAAGTGCTCCCCCTATACTAATGGGTTTTTTTACTTTTATAATATGATAATAAAATCACAGAAAAATATTATAAAGAAATAATTAAATAGTGCATTAATTCAACAGGAATATCAATATACCATAACTATGACAAACAATTTAATTTATTATTCTGATCAGGGCTGTTGCTAAGAAATATTAAGGATGGGTATCGGATTAATTTTTCACTAATTTCCCATAAAAATTAATTAGCAAAAAAATAAGGCATCAACTTAATTGCCAACTACTTTCCTGAGTGGAAGGGTTGTTCCTCCCTCCACCTCACCTTAATTCATCACTTCTTGTCAATTGATATTTTGAATATACGAACAAATACAAACATTTTAAATTTGTTAGCGTCTAAATAGTTAAGTTTTAAATCGAATTTGGTTTTTATCAATCGCTTCGATTTCCTTGATTATCATCCATGATTTTATTTTGCTAAAATGGCAAAAGTATAATATTTGGTTATATCGGACAAATATAAAATTGTTTTCCGAACATTATACAAATAGTTGAACCATTAGAGGATATCACAGAGAAGCGGTAACATTATGTTCAAAAATGTTTTTGTTGTTGGTAAAAACATGATAATAAATAAAAATACCAATCAAACAAGTTTTTTTTTTTTTTTTTTTTGTATAATAATTTTTTTATCATTTCATAATTTTGCTATAATTACACATTAGCTATTAAGCTATATATCGATAATAAAGCGATTGAAATTTCTCATATTTAAACTGTTTAGATAACGGACGAAACCGTCACACATATCAACACATCTTATAATATATAGATATTCGGAACGAACGTCTCGGTCGGACGGGAACGATCGGTAGACAAAGAAACGTTCAGTCTTGCGTTAAAAGTCTGAGAAACGTAAATCCAATGTTTGCAGTGTGACGTCAAAAAAGGTCTACCAAAGGACGCTAAAGCCGATTTCAGAAGACAGCTCGAGAAAACGTCGAATGACAATAAAAATCGGTGAGTTGGAAACCGCATTTTTTCTTCCCAGCGTCAAAAGCTCGGAGAAAAGGCAAATATGCAGAGGAACGAAAGCTTAAATACCTCAAAATAACCGGAGAATAATTTTAAAAGGGTAACAGTAAAGAAATACGCGTTAAAGGTGGCGGTGGCGAAAATGGGCAAGGGAATAAAATAAAAGTATAAGAGGTTTTTTTCATAGATAAAGAAATGTTGGCATTTTTTATATAAGATTGAAATATTTCCTCCTTTCCCCAAAAATCGATCAACTTCGATTTTGCATAAGTACCTGATACAATTCTCTAGATATTAATAATATTTACTGACACTAATACTTAATTAAAATTTTAAAAGTTAGTATTTTTTTAATTGTTGAAAATTAAAGTTATTTTATTGTTTATTTAATTTAAATGTAACTAAAACTTTTTTTAAGTATTACAATAGTTGTATAATTCAATTGTACAAATAAATAGACGGATCAATATAATGAATACTTAACTTTTATTTTTCTTTATTTTATACAGCTCCTGTTTGCATACATTAAATTGTTTTGTCTATCAACATAATTACAATTTTCATCCAGTATAACCTGGCGGATGAATCACTTCGAAACGTGATTATTTTAATTCCGCAGCTTTAAATTCCTAAATTGGTTACAATTTTTTCTAAATAGTTTTCATAACACAAATTTCGACACAATAATATGGTGTAAATATAAAAATGTGAGATTTTGCACATCCGTAAGGTCCGTGGTCCATCTACGTTTCGTGTTCATAGTGAAACATATGCAAATATTTTTTGTAAATTCTTTGGAAGAATTTGCAGGTATATTTTTGAATTGTCTAGTTCAATGTTTCTTCCCGAAATCAATATTCCATAATATTGGACCAACTTCACATAGCTGATCCATCTCATTCAGTCATTTTATGTACTATACTATAAATAAACTTAAAAATACCTGTGTTTTGTTCTTCAAAAGTATCCATAAAGCGTAGATTGCGATTATGTAATCTTTATTAGGACTGTCCTGCGATCGAATTTTAACAAGACATAATATTGTATACACGGTATATAAAATAAATGCTTTGCTTTAATTATTTTTGATGTTTTTACTTTAATCAATCCCCCCCCCCCAAAATTGTCCAATTTAATAAATTTGTATTCAAAATCATTATCAATGATAGACGTAGAAAATATTTTTTATCAATTTAATGATATAAATAAATGAATTGTATATTGCATAAAAATCATTTTATTTTAAACAATAAACTATAATTCAGATGGATAGACATAATAGGAATACGATTATTAATAATGTAATGTATTCTACAGCCCTTCAAAACCGATGTGTATCTTTTGCCCCACATTGTATGCTATAATTCGGTTTTATAACTTTGGATTTCACAACGTATACTAGTTTGGCGGTATTAAAACTACAAAATACTGATATGAAACAAGTAATGGAGTGTAAAATTGACGAGGAACAAAGAGTTAGTCAAAAATTTAACAACGCAATGATGGTCAATGATAGTTTGAATGAAAATCTGCTGGAGCTGCAAAGGAAGAGTATAACGATAGACCAGACAATAAACGATTTGAAGGCTAAGTTTCAGAGACGAAAGGAGGAATTATTGGGACATCTGGAGTCGCAACAAGAAATTATGACTAAAACCAATCAGGAAACGGATGCGGTCACTTCGAAATTGGCCAAAATAGTCCCTATATTGGCCGACTGGAAAGTCAAGCGCGAGCAACTAGAAACAGATTATTTGCAGCGAAAGGCAACCAGAGACGAGGAGAGAGGCATTATGCGAGACAAGTTCAAAGTGCTCTACGCAGAAAGGGACAAATTGGATGACCAGTTGGCGGACATCTCGTATGAAAAGAAGATCGTCGTTTCAGATAACCAGCGGCTGCTGATCGCTTTGAAAAAGGAGGCCAACCGGTTGGATAGTTTGAAATCTCAAATGGAAAGGATTGAACAACGAAAACATCACGAACGTTTGATACAGTCAATGCAGTCGCTAAAGTGCAGAAGTGAAATAACTAATCTCAAACACAAGAATACCGTCAAGGATAATAAACTGTTGTTGGTCGAGTATGAAGTGAACTCTTCTACGTTGTGAAATCCAAAGTTATAAAACCGAATTATAGCATACAATGTGGGGCAAAAGATACACATCGGTTTTGAAGGGCTGTAGAATACATTGTTAATCATCGTATTCCTATTATGTCTATCCATCCGAATTATAGTTTATTGTTTAAAATAAAATGAATTTTATACAATATACAATTCATTTATCTATATCATTAAATTAATAAAAAATATTTTCTACGTCTATCAATGATAATGATTTTAAATACAAATTTATTAAATTGGACAATTGTGGGGGGGGGGGATTGATTAAAGTAAAAACATTAAAAATAATTAAAGCAAAGCATTTATTTTATAAACTGTGTATACAATATTATGTCTTGTTAAAATTCGATCGCAGGACAGTTCTAATAAAGATTAAATAGTCTAGTAGTGCAATTTACGCTTTATGGATACTTTTAAAAAATAAAACACAGGTATTCTTCTTAAGTTTATATATAGAATAATACATAAAATTACTGAATGAGATGGATCAGCTACGTGAAGTTGGTCCAATATTATGGAATACTGATTTCGGGAAGAAACATTGAATTAAAATAATTAAAACAATTCAAAAAATATACCTGCAAATTGTTCCAAAAAACTTACGAAAATATTTGCAGTGTTTCACCATAAATACAAAACGAAGATAGGCCACGGACCTTACGGATGTGCAAAATCGCCTATATTCATATTTTAAAAAATATTATGGTATCGAAACTTTTTATGAAAATTATTTTAAAAAAATTTTAATCAATTTAGGAACTTAAAGCTGCAGAATTAAATAATCACGTTTCGAAGTAGCCTATCGGATAGATTATACTGGACTAAAATTGTAATTATGTTAATTGACCAAACGTTGTACGCGAAAAGAAGCTGTATAAAATAAAGAAGAATAGGAGTTAAGTATTTATTATATTAATCCTTCTATTTATTTGTATGATTCAATCATATAATTATTGTAATGCTTAAACAAAAGTTTTAGTTACATTTAAATTTAATGTTTAACTAAATATCTTTAATTTTCAATGATTATAAAAAACCCAAATTTTAAAATTTTAAATAAGCATTAGTATCAGTAAATATTATTAATATCCAGTGAATTGTATCAGATATTTATGCAAGACCAAAATTGATCTATTTTTCGGAAAGGGAGGAATTATTTTAATCTTATAAATAAAATGCTAACATTTCTTAGCCATTTTATCTATGAAAAAAACCTGTTATACTTTTATTTAATCCCCTGCCTGTTTTCGCCATCGCTCAACGTGTATTTCTTTACCGTTATAGTTTTATTATTCTCCGGTTGTTTTGATATTTTTAAGCTTTCATTTCATTGCGTGTTCGCCTTTTCTCCGAGCTTTCGATGCCGGGAAGAAAAAATTCGGTTCCCAACTCGCCAATTTTCATTGTCATTCGACGTCTTCTCGAGCTGTCTTCTGAAATCGGCTTTAGCAACCTTTGGTAGGCCTTTTTCGACGTTGTGGACATTGGATTTACGTTTCCCGGATTTTTAACACACGACTGAATGTTTCTTTATCTACCAATCATTCCTGTCCGATCGAGACGTTCGTTCCGAATATCTATATGTATAGGTATATTATCTTTTGATATGCGTTACGGTTTCGTCGCTTATCCAAACAATTTAAATATGAGAAATTATATTAAATTTAATTTAATTATCACTTTATTATCGATATGTAGCTTAATTATTCTTATCTTAACGCTTCAGATGCACAACTGTCGTCCACTTATCACATCGTTTTCTCAATGTCGGCAGTAGTTCAATCGCATCAGTTGTTCCACTTCATACTCGACCAACAACAGTTTATTATCCTTGACGGTATTCTTGTGTTCGAGGTTAGTTATTTCGCTTCTGCACTTTAGCGACTGCATTGACTGTATCAAACGTTCATGATTTTTTCGTTGTTCAATCCTTTCCATTTGAGATGTCAAACTATCCAACCGGTTGGCCTCATTTTTCAAAGCGATCAGCAGCCGCTGGTTATCTGAAACGACGATCTTCTTTTCATACGAGATGTCCGCCAACTGGTCATCCAATTTGTCCCTTTCTGCGTAGAGCACTTTGAACTTGTCTCGCATAATGCCTCTCTCCTCGTCTCTGGTTGCCTTTCGCTGCAAATAATCTGTTTCTAGTTGCTCGCGCTTGACTTTCCAGTCGGCCAATATAGGGACTATTTTGGCCAATTTCAAAGTGACCGCATCCGTTTCCTGATTGGTTTTAGTCATCATTTCTTGTTGCGACTCCAGATGTCCCAATAATTCCTCCTTTCGTCTCTGAAACTTGGCATTCAAATCGTTTATTGTCTGGTCTATCGTATTACTCTTCCTTTGCAGCTCCAGCAGATTTTCATTCAAACTATCATTGACCATCATTGCGTTGTTAAATTTTTGACTAACTCTTTGTTCCTCGTCAATTTTACACTCCATTACTTCTTTCATATCAGTATTATGTAGTTTTAATATTGCCAAACTCGTCTACGTTGTGAAATTCAAAATTATAAAACCGAATTATAGCATACAATGTGGGGCAAAAGATACACATCGGTTTTGAAGGGAGTAGAATAAAAACTATTCAACTTATAGAAATAAGGTTTATATTGTTCGATTCAGTAGATAATCTAATTTTTTACATCAAGGTTTAAATATTACATCTTTAAGATGGTAGCCGTCAGCTGCGATACACTCTTGAAGGCGATTCTAGAAGTTTTCAACCCATTTTCGGCACATTCGGATGCATATAGCCATAACTTCCTCCCCGATTCTATTTTTAAGTTCATCCAGGCTAATTAAAACCCAATAAAAATTAATGATAGGCCTCTCCACTCCCCTAAAGTTACTTTATGGTGTACAGTATCCCAATTTAGGGTCATTGGACTTTACTTTTTTGAGGATAATGGACGCACTGTCACTGTTACCACTAATCGTTATGGTTCAATGTTGGAAGAGTTTTTTGGACCTAAACTGGAAGAATTGAGTGAGACAAAAAATCTGGAAGACATCTAGCTCTAACAAGACGGGGCTACATCCCACACAGCTCAAATTTCAAAGCAAAAATTGAGACGAATATTCCCCAAGCGCCTGGTCTCTCTGAGGGGTGACTTACTAGACTTGAGCATTTGTAATTTTATTCTTCGGGGATATCTAAAGGAAAAAGTTTTTAAACATCGTCAACATACCATGAAAGAACTTAAGTTACCTTCACACTCCATCGTTTCGTCCATAATTCTAGACATCGTGTTAAAAATCCAGTGATTTTATTGTGTGTTACCAAATGTCACCATAGAGTTTAAATATATTCAACTTTGCTGTCATGTGGTTACAATGGTATATGATTATCACTGTATGGTCCATATTGTCCATATTATTAAAAAGTCCTTATCATAATATTATATACGGAGAACCCTCTTCATTCGGACATTACCAGGTTACCCGGACGACACGATGAAGTGTTAAGGCACCTTTAAAGAGAGAATCAGGGAGAAAGTTATGACTACACCCGTCCGAATGTGCTGTAAAGCGGTTGAAAACTTTAAGAATCATCTTCAAGAGTGTATCGCTGCTGATGGCCACGATATGAGAGATGTAAACATTAAAACTTAATGTAAAAAACTAGATTATCTACTGAATTTAACAATATAAACCTTATTTTCGTAAGTTGAATAATTTTTATTCCACAGCCCTTCAAAACCGATGCGTATCTTTTGCCCACCTTGTACCTATGTCCTATATAATATAATATGATATAATATTATATTATATTATATTATATTATATTATATTATAATATATTATGTTATATTATATTATATTGTATTATATTATATTATATTACATTATATTATTTTATATGATTTCGAAATTCTTTTAAATAAAATACTTTAATTTATTACAATTTTATTTTAAAAAATATTTCCATACTAAACTTATTTAAATTGTGCTTAAATTAAATAAAATCAATGAAATTCAACAATGTTCCTCATGACTATGTAATAGTAACTATACGGACATGCAGATGGACCCAATGGAGATATAAGGTGTCTAAACTTATGTTTAAAAAAAAACCTAAAAGGGGTGTTTATTAATTATTTTTTTGTGAAATTTCAAGTGGATACGAAATTTGAGTCTTCAAGAACAAAAAATTGTATTACACTTTTTTAATTTCCTCCTTTAATATTTTTCCAATTCAACCACTGTATTCAACCCTTACATACGCTCTCTTCAATACTTTCAAAAACTATGGATACAATATAGAACCTTGTCATAGTAAGCCAACAGTTATTATTTAACATGCAAAAATGAATAATCCTTAATTATTTTTTTATATTCTTAACAAAAACAAAAAATAACTTCGGATATACGAGTTTCCATTCAAATATAAAAATTATCCAATACAAATAATTTCTAAATATAGGTAACCTTCTAGAACTTGATATTCTATATGTTACTATTTTCTAAAACTTGATATCAAATTCGTTTTTTTTTTCAAATTTGAATCTATTTAATCTAATTCATACCGCATTTAAAAATAGGTACATACATACAATCTTTGTAACTATTGTTTTTTTTAAACATTAATCATTGACACAATTCTGAAACTCTGGTGTTGTACGCATAGTGAAAATTGTAAATCAATTGTTTTATAATTAATATGAAATACACTTGTTAAATTTTACACATTAATTATCATTATTTAAGTTTTGAGTAAAAATATGTCAAAAAAAAAGAGGAAAATTCGACGAATACCTACTAACAATACCCACGGTTTTTGGTTTGACAATTTTTAAAATATATTTGACGTTTAATATATACAAAACACGAAAATACTATATAATTTGTTATAGGTACTAAAATTGGAGGTTTTAAATGTCTTATACATTTACCTAAATTAGTATAAAACAGAGTATGGTGCATTATTTTACGATTTTGGAAAATCGCATTTTATTCGTCTATTGATTTTTAGTATCTGACTTTTAACGACCACCTACGTGTAATAATTAATTTACGATTTATCAACGAATTACTCGGCTGCCTGTATCCATATTACATATATCTAGTATTTTGTAACTTAACTTCAATCCGTTAAAACCTTTCGTCTTTCATTTTCAGTAAACTAATTAAAATTTAATAAACTCTGCGGAAGTACTCGAAGTATGCTTGAAATTGTTTGGTATAAATTATACAATACTTCCAAAGTGAAATAAAATTAATTTTTTTCCATGTGTATTATTATAATGTATTGCGTCTACCGTATAAATATATTACATTAAACTATACCTAATATATATTATAATGTCCAAACAAAACTTTTTAAACAAATAATAATTATTACTATACCTATAACTTATAGTATACTATACAGTTACAGAGTATTATACGAATCTATATGGCAATTATTTTGAAATTCTGTTTTAAAATGAATTCAACCACTAATCACATGATTTTGGATTTTCCGTTATTGTAAATCATTTTTATTCGCATTTTAGGTTATGCAAAATAAATTTAATGGGAGAATAAGCATTCTGATAGAAACTGTATTGTAATTGATACTTTAAAAAAGTCAATTATCAATTTTTCCAATAAGTAGTTTTCTTAAGTGATCAGGTAATCACATTATTATTTACAGTAGTACTGATAAATTGATGTATTAGTGTGTAATTAACAAGATACGATTTTCAAAACTTTTTGACCACTTATCAGTAGTTTATAAAAAAAATTATCAAAAAATTATATAAAAACTATATTTCGGTCTACATGTTTGGTCTTCCTCGATAATTCATTTAAAAGGAATAAATGTTCAATTACTTAAAATGCCATAACTATGCTTTCTAAAAAATATTTAACCCAACGTTTATGTAAAAAATGTTGTATTTATTATATTCTATCCATATTATATTATAATCTAAAAATGTTTTTATAAATTTACTCGGGTTGAGAAACTTTTAGATAGGAGGTATGTTAGACGGAGTCCTCCAAGGCTTACTTTTTCTTTAATAAGTCCCGGAACACTAATTTTTTAACTAAGCCCAGAGGCCATCTTTATTTTTTTTTGCCAATTCAACCACTGGATGTAGGTAAGTTTTAACATGTAGAATTAAATACGAAGTAATATTAAAAATATATAATACTTTGAAATGATAAACTTTATATAATATTATAGTATACAGAGTATTTGTGGAATTATAAAGAAACACTCTGTGATTCAGTGTCCCTCATATGTATTTTTTAATTTGATCTTCAGAACCAGAAATTAGACTACTTATATGGGTCACATGCTTAATATAAAAACATTCAAAGTCGTATTTTTATCAAAAGGCTTTTTTTTCATTTTACATAAATGGTCTCAAAAATAGAAAGCGCGTTTTTAATCCAAAAATGGAGTACCATTGTAAATAGTAAGTGCATTATTGAATGAGTTACACAAACCTAAAAACTCTATTTAACAATTAATTTTATTTTCAATAGATGGAACCAAATCATACTAATTATGTTGTAAGTATGAAAAAGTTCTATTCAATAAAAGTTTATACCTACATGCATTGTATGTATGAAATATCCTATCTAGTTTTGCGTTACCAACGAAAAGGTTCTATCTTCGTTAATAATTATACTTTGCTTAATATAAAAAGGTTGTACAACCATTAGTTGTACATTTTTTAGAAATAAAATGTTCCACCTATAAAATAAATATAAATTCTAACTAATAATAAATTGACACGTTTAATCAAGTGGAACATTATCTAAAATTGTATATAAATTTTGTTATAATAGGATAAGTTAAAAAAGTAAACAATTTCAAGAACACTATATGAGACCTCTTTATATAGGGTATAAATCAGGGAGATATTAAACTTCATATAAACTCAAAAGGACAGAGAACACTAAGTTACAGAGTATATTTTCCGTTTTCCGTTAAATTTAGATATAACCTCAATGAAATATATTACCATATTATGGTCCTTAATATATATTAATATTAAGGACTAATCATACTATGAACTTCTAACCTGGACTTTATAAAGATATAATAATAATTTAACGGATTGAACGAATTTATATATAAATGCATACCTATGTTTCATTAGAGTAAGCTGATAAGAAATATGCACGATTTATATCATTCATATAAAATGTTGCAAAAATTTTGCATATTTTGCATATTTATACTGAAATCAATCAAACAGTGAATATTTTCACGTGTAAATTGAGTCGATTTTGTATCTAGTCTTTTTTAATATAATTTTAGTTTTTTTATAATAAATTATTATTTTATAATAATATTATTTTAAAATACCGAAAGTAAAACATCAATTAAAAGTTGTTTGAAAATGTACGTTGAGCAATATGAAGATATTTTAATAATACCTATATATGAAATTTATGGTGAAAAACAAAAACTCTTTAATTTAAATTTTGGTTAATTCTTTTTTTTTGTAGACTGAAAATATTATTGGTGAAGACTGAGAACGTTATTGTGAAGACGACGAAATTAATTAATAATTGTGTTTAATTTCAATACCTTCAATTTTAAATTAATATTTTGTAGCATATTATAGTATTTTTAAATATAAATATATTAAATTTATAGTGCATAAAATTCGTTTCCTAATAATATAATAATATAATAAAATTACTAGTCCATTTTTAGTTTTTTTCTGAAGCCCGTCAATGTGTTTAATGATTTCTGTTTTAGTCATTTCCAATTTTTCAATTTTGACAATTGATTTCTGTTTTTTCGCTTTTTTCAACAGTATTCTGCCCTTTATATCCTGGTTCTCCTGTTGCAACTTTTTCACGCAATCTAAGGTTTGATCGTTCTTTATTGTTACTGCTTCTAAATCTTCATAGACCTTTTTCTGATTTTGGTTTCTCGTTAATTCTTCGTTGTTTGAACAATGGAGATTGTTTAACTGATCCTGTAAATTAACCACCTCCGATTTCGCCTTATCTTGTTCGACCAACTGATTTTCCAATATTTCTATTGCATATTCGTATTGTTTCAATCGAGCGTTCAGTGACCTCACACAGGAATGTTCATTTTCGTTTGGATTATATTGTGAATTACTTGGACGTGACTGCATATTTATTATACTGAGATATATTTAAAAATTTTAAAATGCACGAATATATTTTAGATAGATACTTTTTTCGTATAGTGTTTAAATATTGGTTCGATTACTCCATAAATTTTAATATATTATATTATTCAACATAACACAGTTACTATGCATTACATATTTTATTTACCTAATTTCTATTGAATATATATTGTAACTATGCAATTTGTAATTAAATATTTGTAGAAGAAAATTCAAAAATACGAGTACTTATATAAACTAAAAAATAATAATATTATATAATATAATATATTTATATAGGTACCGACAAACATTAGAATGCGTTTTGTTATACAATATAACAAGGTAGAAAAATTAAAACGGAAGACAAAAATGTTTTTAGACATTTTCACTAAAATAAAATTGTATACACCTATGTTATATATTAATATTATATTAATAATATAAACGCATATTTATTTAATCATTATTATTGTATATAGGTTGTTGATATTAAAACATATAAGTTATTCTGGGTATAATATTTAACCAAATAATAAATTAGTTAGAAAAATTTCAATTGAAAAGAATTGTATTAATTTTCAATTATCCCTTTCAATGTAGGTATAGAAAATAATTTTAAAATTAAATCCCACTCTTTTGTTTTAAATTTAAATTTTATTGTTATTCAATATAATAGTCGGAATAATACTCGGTTGTCATTTTTAAATTTAAAAACAAATTAGTATGCTCAAAAATATAATTGAAAGATTATATAGGTATACCAACCTTTAACCGTATACTGAAATGTTGAATTTTTATAATTGTTTTTGAGTCTGAACAAAGCTACAATGAATCTATGGTCAAATAATTTATTCATTTTTTGTTTTTTTAGAAAACTTTTTAGTACAATATATACATTTTTCTCTAAATAAAAAAAATGTTAAGTCAAATTCCTCTTATTACAAGTTATAAATTTTCGTATAATTATATACGTTTTAAAAGTATTTGAAAAATGTAGATATTATATTATTATATTTTTAAATTATATAATAATAATAATTATAAGTTTCAAATTTCTATCCGAAACATTGACACAACCTATCTTTTATGTAATTAACTAATTTTAAGTAGGTACCTACCTATTATAATGTTATCTATTATAATTATTCACTAAAAAAATACGGTTGAAAACCATAAATTGAATTTGTTCCTAATTAACAAATTTATCATTATAAACAATTTTATCACAATGGTAATATAAATGTATATTGTTAATATTATTTTTTTCAATTTGACAATAAATTGTTAACTTGATAATAACTATTATATCCACATAATAAAAAAGTAGGTATATAATTTGAATATATATATTTTATTAAAGTAATAATTATTATATTCCTCCCAACAGTTATAATATACATAAATGTCAAAGTTGTTTTAATAACCCCTTTTTTTTTGTATAATAATAGATATAAATACAACTAAAAATAGACAAAGCCTAATTATACATAATTAATAACAGTAATATTTTTATCAATATCAACAAGGTATTTTTCAGTGTAGTATGACTGTTTGTCTACAAATGGGCATACGATATTACGATATAGATATATTATTATACAAATATAATATATATATATGTACATGAACAAATGGCCTATACTAAAAAAATTTATATATTTTTTTTAAAAAATATTAAATTATTGAATTATTATACATAATAATAAATGAACTTAAAATATAACGATAACAACGAAAATATATGTACTTAAACTGACCGTTTTAATGTTAAATACGTTTTAAAAAAAGCGAAAAGTTTATTACCACGCGAGCTCAGAGTAAATAAATGTATAAATCATAAATTTTTTAAAATTACCTACTTTTTATACCTAATTATTAATTTTTGTATGTACTATATTTTTAGTTAAAATTATCTAATTATTCACATTATTGTTCAATAAGTTACAGATAATCAAAAATTTCTAAATCAATATTAAGAAAATGTCACACCAACGCTTTTAAGTGGTAAAAACATATTATGCAAAACTATTACTTTATTACTTTTTAAAATGATTTTAGTATCAAAACACGTACTATAAAATGTAAAGAGAGCAAAATTATTGTAACGAAAGCCGTTTTGGAATTTTTAATTGACTAATTTAAAAACATTTTATTGAAGTTCTAAGAAGTTAATTTTTACTTTTTTTCTTATTAGTAAATTAAAAAAAAAAAAAACTAAAACACAGTTCATTCTAAAATATTATCTTCTATCAATATTATAATAGGTATTTTAACTGTAAAATTACTTTATGGACCCATTTTAACAGCTTTTTTTAAACATGTTTTTAAAACATTTCACGATTACCCAACAATAAAAAGTGGTACTAATTCAGGACTATTTTTAAATTATTAAATTTGTATTTCTCCTACTTCAATATAAACAATTTTCATGAAATTTTATGAAAAATGAAATCTAACAGTTTAAAAATTTTTAAATATATTTTAAAAGTAATTAAAAAATAGTCCTATTTTTGAAATTGTTGTATTATAATATACATATAAATGTATTATAATATTTGTCAAAAATCACTTTCACACCCTATAACTACACCTTTTCTCTTGGTAATCGCAGTGTTCAATGGTATAAAAAAAATATAAAATATGTGAATATTTAATAGTTATTGTGCCCAAGTGTGGAGTTTTTTCGATATGTTTATTTAAAAGCCTATAATAGTAAAATCCGTCATTAAAAATCATTGAATTTTCAAATTAAAAATTGTTTAATAAAACAAAATTAGTAGTAAATATTCTCATCTTTCATACTGTATAAAAACGTTGACTCTGGGATTATTATAGAAACTGTAGTTATGGCTAGAGCGTGTTTACGTATTTTAATGCCATTATAATTAGTGTGTACCTGAACAATATTAAAATACTAAAATAGAACCTTTAGAATAAGATAGGTATTTAATTCAAAGTTATTATCAACAGATACTAAGACAAAATTACACATTACCTATCTTCGCTCTTTTGTTATGTACGGATATGAAACACGGTCGACGACACAAAGTGATGAGGGAACGTTGATTTTTGAAAGGAAAGTCCTGAGGAAAATGAATGGTCCAACATGAAACCCAGATACTGGAGAATATCAACGAAGAATAAATGTGGAGACAATTCAAAAGACCGAATATAATATGCCTAAGTAACTTACTTTAAAATTGACTCAATCAAACTACTACTTTACTAAATACTACTTACTTTTCTGACTGTAGTAACAATATAAATTCCTATAAATTATATTTCAGCTTAAAAAATTTACGGCTGAAATATAATCTTTCATAGATGAACTGATAAGTAGTAATATTAATTTATTTTAAACCAACTTAGCACATTTTTATTGCAATATAGTTTTCAAATGATAGGACAACGATGCCTAATTAAAAACGTATATTTACATGATTTAATGTAGTTTTTTTTATGTATGATGTCTTATTATATTAAATTTTATTATTTTTTTTTTTTTTAATTATTTGAAAACAATTTTAAGATCTTAAATTTTACATTAAAATTGTAAATATACCTACGTAAAAATTAATTTTCGCAATACGCAATGTTTTGAGAGGAAATTAGAAACGAATTTTAGTTTATAATGAAACCATTATTGCTCATGCATTATGAGCAATAAAAAATGTAAAAAATATAGACACGATTTGTTCAATTTGTACCTACCAAAATATTGATTTTCAGAAAATTCAATCTTGACCAAAATAATAAAAAGAAGTAGGTATAGCATCCATAGAAAAAATTACTGTTGTATTTTTGGTTTGCTCTTATTTTTATTAATTACTCTATTACGATGATGTCCTTTTTAAACCTCGATTTTAAATCCATTTTAAATCTACTCCAACACATTTGTAACTAGAAAAATAGATGTTTGTATTTTTGTAAAATTAAACGATATACCACAATTTGCACGTGTCCATAGTATAACATAACATATTAACGAAGACAAAATCATATCTATTCATCATTATTAAAGTGTGAAAAACACAGTTGAAATGAAACTAGAATAATTTAGTTATTTAAATATAAATTATTTTGTGTTTGTAATGATTTATAATATTTTTTACAATTTATAGGAACAATATACATACACAAAATATTGTTTTTAAATTTTAAAACTACCAATTGCCCAATTGAATTTAGCCGTACGTAACATACAACATATAATATTATGACGAGAACATTATAAAATGTAATTCAAACAGTAGGTACACTAAAAATAAAAAATTAATAAATATATATATATCAATGTTAGTATTTATAAAACGAATATAAAAATTAAAACTATATGATATATTATGAATTTATATATAGATTTTTAATTAATCGAAAACGAAAATGTTAGTATAGGTATTAATACGATTTATTGTAACAATAAAAACGCTCTGAGACTAGTCGGGAAACTGTATCGTATATTTTAAGGGTAAACAAATATATAGATACAATAATAGTCATGTGCTCTCGAATTTGTTTTATAGATTAAAATGGAAATGTATAACGTACGACATATACACAATAGTAAATATTAACTCAAATAATTTAAAGGAAAAACTAACAATAACAAATTGTTTTGCGAAGTTAATACATTATACACATATTTTACTCGTATATGCGCCTTTATATAGTGTCAACGATGTAAAATAGCCCCCCTGTGTCTTGGCGAAATGAATAGAGATCAGAATATAAGACTGGTCATTTACACTGTAAATTGTACCCGAGAGTATAATAATTTCCGTTATTTTACATTTTATTTGTCGTTATACTTATTTTAAGTGTCCGCCTTATTTAACGCTGTGATGAGTAAAATAATGTTAACACTATACAGAAGTACCTATACCTATCTATATGTAGCACGTACATTTTCAAGAGCCGTTATTATTATTTATTGTTCTTCGCATTTATTTAGTCTAATTAATTAACGAGACAACACCATTACATTATATTTTTATGTGCCATTGAATCGGTTGAAATAGAACGATTTTGATTTGATTTTTGTTATTCTGTATATAGAAAAAATCTGAGAGGCCGAAAAATACATTTTCCATCGCATATAAGTTACTATTATTATAGAACTTGAATTGATTTTATTTTACTAAAAAAATATGTAAAAAACAATCTTCTTTTTATCCCAAGTCGTCTAGTTTTTTAGGTAACATGGAACATTTAATATAGGAGAAGTATAATACTATATATAAGTAATCAATAAATTGAAGATATATAGGTACCTACCAAAATCTTGAAAATTTACATAATTTCATGCCAATAGTAAATCAACGCTTCAAAAATAGTTCATTTTCAATAAAAATGTTATATATATGGAAGTTGTAAAGATCGCATGATTGATAAGAATATAATATACATATTGTACTTATCTTATCACAAATATTAAATAATTTATTTATTTTCATAGGGACAGAGTCGTAGCAAGGGTGCAAGGGTATGACGAAACTGGCCCAGGCCAAAAGCGCGATAAAATTAAGGCACGATTTTTAGCAAATTTCTCGATTTGTAGGAAAAATTATATACGAATGATATTTTTCCTTTTTTTTTTTTTTGCTTATTTCGTCGGCATTTACGGCTGTAAGGGGGGGGGTAAATTGTTTTTAAAAAAAGACTGAATTCTATTGCAATGGCATAGATTAAACCAAAAACAAAACAAAAATGGTCCAAGAATCGCGCTAATGATCTAACACAATTTCATCAGAGTAATAATTTGAATTACCTATAGGTACTCGTATATATTACATTTAAGACATCTATTACAATACAAACAATTTTAATTTTTAACTATAATAATAATCTAAACATAAATATAAACTATAGTTTCATTTTACATTTAAATAATAATAATTATTATTGCAAAATTTAAATCACTTAATCAATTGTACCTATATTCTTATACCTATACTTTTATAACATTAAATACCTACCTACGCATATATATTTTCACAAGTATTCTTGCATACACTATTCATTGAAATGTCTGAAAAATCCTTTTTGTCGTACATAATCATAAATTCATCATCAAAAGAATCGTTAATTAGAATTACAATAAATTTGCATACCTATTGTCTTTTCAATTTTAACAATTAACAATTTATACTCTATATAACTCTATATTATATACTCTATATAGGTATTATATATTTTATTATTATTATTATTATTATATTAATTATATATTATGTAGCTTGTATGTTAATATTTTATTTATCCACCACTCACATTAGCAATTAAAAAGATATAATTTACTTGTATTTTTATTTTTTTCCTTTTCCTTTTCCTGTTAAAAATATTATAAACATAAATTTGTATTTTATACTTTAATCAAATGAATGCCACGATATTATGGTTGTATAAAGTACTTTGCGGTGTATTATTTTTGTTTTATTCAAATACATTTATGTATACGTGTGATACACAAACTTTTATCCTCGGGGCATTTATATTTTATTATTTTGTATGTTGGCAATAAAACTATATAATATTTTAAAACTAAAATATTAGTATTATACTAAACTATATTATATTTTTATATGTGTAATATGATTTAAGCTAATTTTATATATTATTTCATCTGCAGTATGAACTAATAGCTACTAAATTATATTTATTTAATATTTAAACTATTTTTTTTCGAATTAGCTAATTAGATTTTTGAAAAATGTTGGATTTATTAAGTTTTTGGTTTAATTCCATCAAATGTAATCTTTCTTTTCCTTTACTATCGATCATCACCATTTTAAAATCTATAATATTAACTTCGTTTCTTATAGTAACAATATGATTATATATACCTATAGTAGTATAGTATAACAGGTAACTTCTAACACATGTAAGTACTTATTAGCCAATACACAATGACATATTATCATCTGAAGTAGATATATAAAAATCTGCTAAAGAAATACATTGATGTAATAAAAATAGTAAAATATACACTCGTGAAGTTTTAAAATCAAATTCGAAGTAATTTTGTAGTTTCGCTGTCAAAAACGATACACATAGGCCTGGAATACTGAGTAGAGATTATCGTTGGAGAAATTCCGAGTAAAAGTTCCGATACCTCACTATCTATTAAATTGTTTTTATTTTAAACTTAAACACAATTTTCTCAAAACAGCATATTCTAAATATTAGCATAGGTAGGTAATAGGGAAAAACCTATTATTTTTTAAATTAATTTAATTGGTTTTTTTTTTTAATTTTTGGCCTTTTTTTGTTAGCTAACCTATACTTATATACGGACTACCTATATAGTATATACCCTATTATGTAAACTAAACAAATTTACAAACAACTAACTTTAAATAATTTTTTCGTACACATAGATTATTCACTGAAAATTTTACCTATATTAAAATCGAAATTTCTTTAAATCCCTAAATATTTATGTTATACCTATTCAAAATATTATTTTACCGTATTCATCGACTTGCTAAATGTTCTAAAAACTTTAAATATATATAATGTATATTTTATTTTCAGTAAATCTAAATAGAGGTAATTTTACACATCATATGCAATGTGCCTATTCAAAAGATATATATGTATATATATATATATATAACATACTAGGTACCTACTAGTATATTCCAAACATTTAAAAAAAAAAAAAGATATTTATTTTAATACAGAGGAAATATAAAATAGGTAGGTATATTATAATATTGTATTTTTATGTACGTATATTACATTAGTATCAAGTAGGTATGACATAATTGTATAGTATTTAATATTTATAGCTGAATTCGCGATCATATAATATGGTTGTAGACATATGTATCAAATCTAAAATAAAAATATTTTAGTTTAGCCACATTACTTTAAGCCGTTAAATCTTTGTGCGCCAAACAAATCCAAAGAACCGAACACACTAAGCATTTATATAAAGTTATGGACTTCTCGAAAATACATTTTTTTAAATTATGTCGACACATGTGTACATTTTTTTTAGGTCTACATCTTTATTACACTAGTAAGCTGGCTATAAAATTCGATTCAACGAAACGCAATTACAACGCCAATATATTTCTCTAGGTACAAAATAACGTTATATTTTTCCTAACATTTCATATCCTTTTTATTCGTATCCACCCCAAATGCGATGGGAGTAGATTTTTTTTTTTTAGAACTATAAAACGTCGAATATTAGTTATTATTCATATATATATATATTTCAAACATTAACATTATACCTACCATTTACTATATTAATTAATAAACGTAATGATGCTTAAATTCATTTTTACGCCTGTATATATTATGTTTATCGGTTTATATATAAACACCATAATAATATTATAATTTATTTATAAAACTTTATACAATATACGTATCGATTTTTATTAATAATATCATCCGTACGTCTATCCTGTCAATTCGTTATCATGGTTACTAGGGAGATTGTTGATTTGACTACTCGTTTGTCATATAGTTATTGGGAAGAAAAAAACCGTCCATATATGTCCATCTGTCCTTAAAATTATTCGTAACTACACCATATTTATATTATATATGTATATTTTTCCATATTATATATACAGTGTAAATTTGGGGAGGCCGAAATGATCAGGAAACATTCTAAATCATATTTAAAGTATTTAGGTATGTTGTTTTATAAATTTAAAATACTTAATGAAAATTATATTGAAATATTTCAATGCTTAAATACATATTTGAAATACTTAACAAAAATATTTTTTAATAAATATAATTAGGTAGATACCTAACCTAGATCAGAGGTTCCCAACCAGGATGCCGCAAACTTGAATTGAGGGTGCTGTGAAATTATTTTAAAGCAATCATACATATTTTTCACAATTTAAAAAAAAAATGATATTATGAAAGATATATCGTGTGTGTTTAATCTAATGAAATAAAATATATTTGGTTATACCTAGCCAAAGAAAACTGGTTATAAAATATAAATATACAAAATAATAAGCCCAAATGTCTCATTAGTATTAATATAATTAGTCCCATAATTTACCTATTTAGTAATATACAATTATTGTTAAAAGTATTTAATTATTTTTATAAAATATAACAATATAGTGTGTATAATATATTTGGTTATACCTAGCTAAAGATTATGGTTATAAAATATAAATACACGATATACTACTATAGGGTGCCTCCGGATTTAGAAAATACTTTAGGGTATCGTGAATCAAAAAAAGTTGGAAACCTCTTATATACGTAATTCCTACATATTATTATAATTATTATTATATTTACGCATATCGCTTATAAGAATTTTTCCATACTACGGAAAATTATGCGATAATAATTAAAAAAAAAAAAAAAAAAAAAAAAAAAACAATAAACTTTGAAGTAATAATTAGAAATTCACATATAAATAATAATATTTAACGTACTATTATTTATTGTGTTACTATTTTATATAAAATAAACCCACATAATTGTACTGTGGCATAGCCGGGGGCCAGAAGACCCGAGCGTTCCCCAATTTGCAGTAAATTTTTATTTTTAATAAACAACAATATACCGTCCAATCGTGTAATTATTTTACTTTCCTGCTAAACGCCCTGACGTCAGCAGTCAACGTGTTGTTATGAGAGTTATTGCGATATTATTGACAATTTTATGAAGAATACCTATACCATATTTCAAAAGTGCTTTTTGATTTTTACTGCCTCCTACTTCCTCCTTGTCGTCGTTGTTTACCTACTAACCTACACCTTTTCGGACGTATAATATACATAGGTATAATATACATAGGTATAATATATAAACAGAATAATATAACGAATCGATTGAAACGGCAAAAAAATATAAACGTACAAAATACGTAAACTGACCTAAATAGAATTAAATGCATACCATTCTAACATTAAGGAGACGTTTTATTAAGCCAGTCCCACAACACTTGCGGTTAGCTAGGTACGATTAATTCACGATTAATTTTATCGTAATCACAAGTAATGACTGGCGTGTACGCACTCGTACTTCATCGCGCAATGAGCGATCATTTACAATGCTCGGTTTTAATAAACTTGAACTCGTGATCACTATTGCTAATAGTGTGGCAGATTAATTTCGGCAATCGTGAATGATCGTGAAATAATTCGTCTACACACTCGCGATCATTGTTAGGGCCGGCTTTAGAAACGGTACTTTATGGTACTTCGGTCTATAAGTCTGATACACGAAGTAAATTCAGAGAGTATTACATTCCCAATGTCATTATACATCAACGTTAATTGACTTTTGGATGTTTGTGCACAATATATACGGCCAATTATACAAATAAAATATGAAAACTGTTGTTATTTGTATACAGTTTTTACATTGTTCGTATTATATCATTCATTATTATCTTTCGATTAATTAAATTTTTAAGTTTTAAAATTTAAATAATATAATAATATACACTATGCAATATGCATATATTTCAATTTATCAAAATAATAGTTCCTAGACCATGCACTATACCGTCTACCAGATTGTGTTCCCGTTATTTATTATAATAAGTTATCATATTCAAAAATCAAAGAAACATAAAATACAAATCAGATTTTAACATGGACTTATTGATCTGTACCTATCCTATACCTATATGTATCTATTATTATAAAAATAATAATAAAAGTCAAGGAAGTCGAATACTGCTATATATGGATCACTGATTTGAGTAGATCACTTTTAGACGTAGCATTTCATTTATGTTTTTTTTTAACTCAAAGGGACGCTTTACTAACAAATTTTCGTAACAAAGTAGTACTTTCGTAATTTAAATGCTACTAAGTCTATAATAAACACATTATATATATTTTGATATATTTGATGTTTTATTGGAATTAGATTTTTGAAATAATGTTTTTTTTATGTCTTATTAAATGTAATATTTACCAAATACGCCTTTTTGCTATGCTATATTTTTAATTTGTTATTAAGTACGATTTTTAAAAATCTGCTTTCAACGAAACATAGTTTAACTTTTCATATTTAAAATGGTGGTGCAATTGTATTTCTACATTCTTTTAAATTTACAAAGTATTTGAATTCCGTACAAATATTTTCCGAACAAATATCGTAATTTTATTATAATACGTAGTACTACTATATATAATTGTAATCACAATAGAAAATGGTACTGATACGGGACTATTTTTAAATTACTTTTAAAATATATTTAAATATTTTTAATTTGTTTGATTTTCAATTTTCTTAAAATGTATGAAAATTGCCTATACAAAATCCCTTGAAAACGGGTGTGTGACGTCCTCTTACAAACAATAATATATCATTGAAATCTAGAAAAATAACTCTGAAAAGCTAACTATAAGGTTTTCTCAATTTTCAAGTGTTCTTAAAAATGTATTCGTCAAGCCAAGCATTTCGAAATATTATAATGGTACCTACCTATATCGTCTACATTATAGTTATAGACTATATTACGAGTATGTACTACATAGTTCGATCGCTCATTTAAAAACTTAAAATCTTTGGTACCTACTTAAAATATCCAAAACTACAAATTCATAATTCTACCATAAGAAATCTAAATTATTAATATCTAATATTTATTATTTAATATGATATTTTATCAATATATAAATTATATCGGAAAATTATATTAAAACGATGATCTTATCAATAAATACATTTTATTTTTTAACCATCGCGATCGTTTAAATTATTCCATATCAACGAAAGAATCCTCTAGTCTTTTCAAACAGTTTTATTCTAAAAACAAAAACTTAAATACGTTTATAGGTACCTAGATTAATGATGAATACTGAATAGCATTTATAATGAACGTGCGTAACAACTATGGTGATTCAGTGATCCTAAATCCTATGGGTACAGCTGAACCAACTGAACTTTTTCAAAACAACAATATAAGGCTGGTGACAATTTTACTCTTAGTATTATAGTAACAATAATTTACGAGCAACATGCATATTGTTGCCAAACTAAATTTGTATATACGTACCTACTCACAAAACTTTTATCAAAAAAAAATAACAGTTTAAAATATTATATATACAATATTATTTTTATTATATTACTATGTACCTCCTATACGATTTTAAAGTTATACCTAATGAAAATAAACTAAACATGTTCATTTATTATTATATTTAGGTACCTACGATGATGTTTTTTCTTTCTAAAATTTTAAAAACTTCAGTTATTAGTTTATCACTAATTAATAAAAATAAAAAAAACCCCTATCAATATACTAGTTAGTACGTGACATGACTTCTACAACAACTGTGAATACCTAATAAAATATATTTTTTATACACTCATCACTTAGAGTTATTCGTTGCTTAAATACGAATACCTACCTAATAGACAATATTGTTATATAATTAATGATTATATTTATGGTTACTTATCATAAAAGTTGTACACTTTCAATTGACACAATTATATAACATAATAGAGTAGGTACACAATTTTAGTGAAAAGGAACACAGAGTGAATAGGGAAAGACTAGAAATAAGGTTGAGTAGAGATGTAGTGAGAGAGGTTGAGAGATTCAAGTATTTAGGGTCTGCTGTATAGAAAAATGGGGGTTTTGAAAAGGATATGAAACACAGGATTAAGTGTGGGTGGATGAAGTGAAGACAAAAGAATCCCTATTAGGTTAAAGATAAATTTTATAAGGCAGTGGTGAGACCTGCATAATGATGTATGGAACAGAATTTTGGGCAGTACATATGAAGATAGAACAGAGAATGAGTGTAGCATAAGATTAGTAAAGAAAATGTATGTTGATAAAAATAAGGGGAGAGGAAGACCGGAAAAGAGATGAGGGAATATGATGGCGAGTGATATGAGGAAGGTGGGGGTAAATGAAGAAGATGTGAGAGATAGAGTTAAATGGAAGTGTAGGACTAGGGTCGCCGACCCCAAATAGTTGGGGGAGAAGGCAAAGGAGAAGGAGTATAATATGGCAATCATTATTATAACTTATTGAATATTATTCAAATCAACATGAATTGTTTACTGAAATATCTAACAAAAACTATATTTAATTAAGCATAGAATTTTAATAATAATAAAAAAATTTACAAGTACTTACCTACCTATAACATGTAGGTATCTAAAAACTAAAATTGTATATGTTAGTAAATAAATAATTAGGTAATCGAATTGTTAATAAGTACATCGAAAATTCCCTACGTTTAACTGAAGAGAACTTTTTTTAATATCCAGAAAAAATCCACGTAGATCAAAATTAATACCTCATAATTGAATAAGCTTTGATAATGGCTACTTTAAAAAATTTACCAAATTTACAAAATAATAAAAAACAAAATCGGGAAACAACAAAAGAACATAATATAATATTGTATATAAAGTGTTAGTTCTGATATTCAATCATCTATACATTCGTTTAAAATATAAATATAAAATATAAATTTAGAAGTTAGAAATATCTATATTTCAAGTTTTTTAAATGTTCAGAGTGGAGTTCCCCCTCAAAATGATTAATTGTCAATATCAGTGATCTTCTACTTCAACTTATTTTCTCCCAACTATTTAGAATCGACCAAATAATATATTAACTGATGATCAAATCACCAAATAATTTTAATCAAAAAATTTGTTTTATTAATTTACTAAGAAATTTTACATGTAAATTTAATAAAACTATGGTATAAAAATGGAAAATTTTTCTTTACTTGTGTAGTTTGTGGACATGGGCGTGATTATAATTTAATTATTTTTCAACTAATAAGTATAATATTATAATCAAAACATGGCATTAACTGATAGACATTAAAAAAGGAACATTCCTAGTTTACGGGACACACTTTTTTTTTGCGATTTTTTTGTTACGAATCTATGCATTTTTTGACAAAAAAAAAAATTATGGTGACGTCAAAATGTCCCGAACGAACTTAGTTTTGAAGTTAACATTTTCAATTTCCACATCTTAGCAATATTATTTTAAATGACCTACTTCACATATTATTTTCGTTTGGTATTATGGTCTTATGGAATATAATATACGGTCTCAATTCGGTAAATCCAATCGCATTTTTTACACTTTTTTACATTTTTTTTCTCATAAAATGTCTAGCACCTGGTAGTACATCATGCCGAATAGAGAACAGTGTTAAATAAATAAGTTTCAGGTGTCATTAACTTTACGTGTGTGAAGTTGGCCCCCCGTGTTACCCAATCCCTCCAAAACAATTTGTAACCTCGTTTTCTTAATTTGTAACCTATTTGTAACCAACTTTTTAGAATTTGTAACCTCGTAGTTTACGAGATACAGCCCGTTTCTCGATGGGGGGCTAACTTCACGGTAGCCCCCCGACATCGTCCGATCCGTTTCAAACAAATTTCATATTAATCTACTTAATTTGTAACCTATTTGTAACCAACTTTTTAGAATTTGTAACATCACCGTTTCCGAGTTATGACCACTTTTATCATGGGGGGGGCCAGCCCCCCCCATGTTCATAAAAATGCTCGAAACAATTTGTAACCTATTTGAAACCAACTTTTTATAATTTGTAACCTCACCGTTTACGAGTTATGAGCATTTTCTCAGTGTGAAGTTAGCCCCTCTCAAGTTCATAAAATCGCTCGAAACAATTTATAACCTTTTAAGCTTAATTTGTAACCTATTTGAAACCAACTTTTTATAATTTATAACCTCACCGTTTAAGAGTTATGACCACTTTTATTAAGGGGGCCACTCCCCCCCCCAAGTTCATAAAATTGTTCGAAACAATTTGTAACCTTATTTTCTTAATTTGTAACATATTTGAAACCAACTTTTTATAATTTGTAACCTCACCGTTTCCAAGTTATGACCACTTTTATCAAGGGGGCCAATCCAAAAAAGTTCGGACACTTTTTCGGTTCGGCCAGTCGGTTCTAGTATATCCGTATTCCATACTTCCGTGTATGTAAGTGGAGTAATCGGCTTTCAAATATTTCCACAGAGTGCAGTGGTTATATAAAAATAAAACCCAAGAATGTAAATCCACCGCTTTCACATGTTGAGATTAGGTACATATAGTACCTACTATATTTTAGTATATGTATATTGTATATGTATTATAATTATTCAAATTAAATTATTTTTTAAATTTAATTCTATGTCTTTTTCCATAGTTTTGAAATTCTGCCCTCCCTTATTTGCTAAAATAAGACTTAATTAAATATACCTTGGATAATAGTTTTTTTGATAATGACAAAGAGAGGTGGGGTAACATTTCAGTGCTTCCTACTTAACCTTTTTTCAATTTATTCATTTTTTTAATATAGATTTTTCAACAACATTTAAAATGTATAAAAATGTTCTTATTCGATCAAAAATGGGTTACGTAGGACGCTAGATAATTTTTGTTCTTTATGGTTTATTTTTCATTTCATCTTTCTATGATATTATTTTCAAATTGATCAAAATGAAATATTCGTGAACATGTTTTTTTTAAACATAATCGTGATTATACGATAGTAAAAATGATATATATTTATATTTTTTAATTTCTTAAAATTGAATTTTTACTTTTCTAAATATTCTTTA
>JAIPRL010006191.1:0-28519 GCA_025469235.1 Pemphigus obesinymphae | reverse complement strand
CCCCCCCCCCCCCCCCCCCCCCCCCCCCCCCCCCCCCCCCCCCCCCCCCCCCCCCCCCCCCCCTGCGTTCGCCACTGGTACCAACCATATATTTGTGAATTATTTTTAATATCGTCTTTAGTCATAAGCTCACCCCCTAGCCATACGTTGTTATTAGATATATGTTAAATAGTAATACATTGTCTATATTTTTATATCCATAATTTTCGTATTTATTCATTTTCATCCATCTCCTCACTGTTCGACCTCATCCACATCTTCACAACCGTGCGGCAGTAATTCATAATATTCATACTTTGAACCTGCTGCCCAAACACGTACAAAGCAACGAAGTATAGTGTCGTGTACAGTAAAAAAACTCGACTGACTGGCAATTATTTTTCATATATTGTTGACTGATTTTATCAAGACAGCTATTACTTATATCATTTCGATATAGCCATATCCATATGGGAAAATAAGATAACAAAAATAAGTTTATACAGCGTGTTTCAAAAATTGTATTTATAATTTACAATATAAATAAAATAATATAATATATAATATAATATAAAAATATAAAAAAAGTTCGTGGTTCACATTGCCCGGGCAGGACCACATTGACCGGTATTCCACATTGCCCGTAACATATATATATATATTACTTTATCCGTATTATAACTGAAACTTCTTTTAAGTAAGGGTGGTTAAATACAATAGTAAATATCTCATTTTATGTACTAGGTATATGACGATCCGTTATACTCGGTTATTGTTAAGATTAACTGTTGATTGTAAGATTAGTCGTTGACCTATTTGTTATCTTAGTTTTTAATTGAAATTCAATTATTATATATTTTTTTTTACATATCTATATGAATATAAAAGAATAGAGTCTTCCATTTAAAAACCAAAGTTAAATTTTTTTTCGTAAAATAACAAGGAAGAAATATTGAAATATACCTTAATATATAAGTATTATACTCCAAATTGTAACAAAATTAACGATTTAAATCCTCTCATTTCCTAAACTCTAACATCATCGCATAGAGTCAATGATGGTTCTGGATAGCTTTGACAAGTTGAAATAACACATCTGTGTATGGATTTAGTAATTATGGGTGAATTGCACCACACACTAAATGCCACCAGCCAGAAAAATCTCGTTGGCTACCTCAATTGCAATCTGAGAGTCGAACCAGGAACCTAGTGCTTTGAAATATGCATTTCAATCACTCGACTACAGTCGTCGTTCTGCCCGTAGTTTAATCTAAATTTATATTGAAAAATGTAAGTTGAAATATTTTCACACAGAAAAATTCGCATTTCCAAGTTTTTAAACATATAGGTGTATATTATATAGGTATATAATATACCTTATATAATACGTATTTTCTTTGTATTCAAATAATAATTCGATGTAAAAATATTTATTTAAAAATATAATAATAATAAGATTTGAGTTTAAGTTGTGAAATTAATATATATATATAAATATTATATGCAATATATCAATTACCTAAGTTAAACAATGACATATTTTAAATTCTGAGTCCAAAATTGCAAATATTTTAAAATAATTAAATTTAGTACTATATTACACGTTAGGTGTAAAGTGTAATGTTTTAACTCGTTATTTTTGAAATTCCGAAGAAATAAAATCTTCAATCTAATTTTTTCGGTTTTTTTTTTTTTGTCACTTTTTGGTTGTTTTTCTAAAAACCTAATAAAAAAAATCTAAAAATTACCTTTTTAATGTACCAATTACATGTAATTTTCTACCGGAAACTAGGTATGCTTGTACAGAGCATTTCTTATGGTTAAAAAATTGTTTACAGAAAAAAATAAAATAAAAAAATAAACATCATTGGAAAACTCCTTCCCTACGCTCAGAAACTAAAATTTTACATTGAATACATATGCATAATTCGAAAACATATTTGTGTTATATTAGGTTATATTTCATTTATTTATTTTTTCATGACATTTTAATTATAACAATAGTTATTTTATGATAAAATGTATTAGAAATCTTATCGGTCGTTTTTTTTTCGGTATATTTTTGGTACAGGTATTAAGTACGTGTACTAAATTACTAGAACATATATACGTGGTCAGTAGCGTAGCCGGATTTTTAATACAGAGGGAGGGGGCATTTAAAAAGTTTGCTTGATAAATATCATAATTTGACTCGGGCACCCAAATAAATTTTAAACAATTGATTATTTCAGTAGACTGTAAGGTGTGATTGACCTAAAAATTGGCAATATCATGAAAATGATTTGACTTCTTAGAACCATGTAATTATTGATATTTTCCGAAAAGCATTGACTTTGCACTGTGACCTATTCTACGGTAAATTTATCATAATCATAACTTCAAATGTCCATAACTTTTAAACTAAGGTCATCCAGCTAATTTTTAAGAATAAAAATATATACAAAAAAAAAAATTAAAAAATTATATAATCAAGAATTTTTACATTTTTACAAGATATAAACGCATTAAAAAAAAAATCCTGTTTTTATTGGTTTAATATTAATAACTTAAAAATCAAGGATGAAATATATATTCTGATTATATTATCGAATTTCACAAAAATTTAGAAAAAGTTTATTTAAAAAGTCTATTTTTATTAATTTTAAACCAATGAGAACGTATTTTGAAAAAAAAATTAGATTTTCGAGTTTTTTTTATTATAACTCAAAAAATAAGTACGAACGGATAATTTTGAAAACACCTTTAGATTTAGGTTCAAAATATGAAGATTTTTTGTTAAAAAAAAAAAGAAAAAATTGTTCTAGTACTTTACTGCATTTGTCCCAAAATTAATAATATTAAATATATATATATATATACCTTTATAACAATTAGCCCAGTCAATGGAGTACCAAAATGGGCTTTACCTTACAAAAAATCATAAAATTTTGAATCTCGGGAAAAAGTTTCGTATTGGGGCACTGATTAACCAAAAATATTCGCCATCGATATGAGGTCCGGAACAAAGGCTTTTTCGAGGTCAAAAGTAAAAAAAATGACCTTTGAGTAACTATCTCGTTTTATATTAGTCTTACGACAAAAAGTTTCAAATACAATTTATAGAAGAGATAATTATCTTTAAAAAAATTGGAATACATTTTTTGTGTACTATTGACCGTTTTTACGGTACAAGACTTGCCAAATTACTATTTTTTTAAAATTTTGGTTTTTCTAAAAAAAAAAGTATTTTTGTAAATATCTTGCTTTCTATTCATCGTACGATGAAAAGTTGTAGAGAAAGGAATTTTCTATATAATCATGTATTTTTTTTTTTTTATATACAGAGAACAGTTTTGAACAGTTATGACTTTTGATATTTTAACCCATAAAAAATACACAACAATAGACTCATTAAGTATAGCGTGTGAAGGCTACAATTTTTTTTAAAAAAGGCTAAGCAATTAACGACAAAATTATCAGAAGATATATTCTAATAATAATAAAAAAAAAAATTCCGCCCACTTCCCATTTATAAATTCGTGGAGGTTAATCCCCCCAAAACCAGGTTTTCTAAAAATATCAATAAATATTATACATACGACCAAAAATTTCAAATAATTTCATTGTTTAATTGTCTAAAAGTTTTGTTATAACAAATTTTTGTCTAGATGCAAGGTTAGGTTACAAAATGAGCCTCAAATTACTCTCTTTGCAAAACAAATAAGCCTTTTTTCAATTATTTACTCTTCCTTTTTTGGAAATGCGTCAATAGAGTCTTTTTAGAGTATTTTTAAGTAGCTTAGAAGTTTTACTCTATAGATATGTACATCAAAACTTTACAAAAAGGCTATTTGTATTGTGTATAAACAACTATTCAAGCAAAAAATGGTTAAAAATGAGTCTGTAAAAAAAAAAAAAACCTTTCAGTAGTTATCTCGCATTTTATTGGTTGCATAACAAAAGGTTAAATACATAGAGGAGATAATTTTCTACAAAAAAGATTATATGAATTTTTCGAGTACCAGTGGCCGTTCTCGTGGTATACTACTCTGAAACAGCCATTTTTTGAAAAACATGGTATTTTGGTTTAAAAAAATAGCCTTTGAGTAAATATCTCTCTTTTTATTGGTTGTACAACAAAAAGTATTAGAATTAAAATTGTAGATGAAAAAATTTTCTATAAAATTATGTATTATGACTTCGAAAAAACCTTTGATTTGGATGCGTTATCGGTGGCAACATTTAACATATTATTTATAATGATATAATTAAAGTGTATGCAAAAATTTAGCTTGATCCGAATATTTTCAAAATATAGCTATTTTTTCGTCAAATTTAACTGTGCTACAGACGTGCACAGAAAAAACAAAAATTGAAAATGTCTCTAAAGGCCCCAAAATGATTAAAATAAGAAAATTACTTCACCGTACGTCAAATTTATAGGTATTAAGATAACGTTTCTATCAAAAAAATAACAAAAAATTTGGTAATTTGGCAAGTCTTGTACTGTAAAAACGGTCACTAGTACACAAAAAATGTATTTTACTTTTTTTTATAGATAATTATCTTTTCTATAAATTGTATTTGAAACATTTTATCGTAATACTAATATAAAACGAGATAATAACTCAAAGGTCATTTCTTTTACTTTTGACCTTAAAAAAGCATTTGTTCCGGACTTCATATCGATGGCGAATTTTTTTTTGGTTAATCAGTGCCCTAATACGAAACTTTTTCCCGAGTTTCAAAACTTTATAATTTTTTGTAAGTTCAAACCCACCGTTAACTGGACTATATATGTATATTTATAAATCCATTGAATATTTTTGTTGATTTAAAATTGATATATCACCAATTATTTTACTGTAATTATTGTCATCTGCCTCACAATCGAAACCTTTCAAGTATATCACATCTAAACCTGTAAATAATATTTTGCATGCATCCTCCTTATACATAGACACTTACATCCATTAAAATAACTAGGTACTTAATAAAATTTACCTATATTACTAACCAAAATTAAAACTCCATATCCATCAGATACAAATTCGCAAAATACTAAATCCAAATTCCGCCCATAATCATACATTTAGACAAATTTTTAGAATTAAAATATATTAAGTTTACTTACTTAAACATATTGCCACTGTAAACATTGTATATAACTTTTAAATAAACGCTTTAATAACAGTGTTATTTTTATATTAAATACATGCTTTTATTATGTATGTATAGTTTAAATTAAAAATTAAAAATCAATTAATTCAATGAATGTAATATTCTTATAAAAATAAATATAAACAAATACGGTCAAACTAATTGTCACTTATAATCTTTTTTGAATACTTTAGGCACATTCTCATTAATTTATTAATTGAAATAATAAATATTACACTTATTGCCTTTTAGATTTATGTTTTTTTTTAATTGTATATATTTTTTCATTGTAATTGTTTCAGTAAGCAACTTAATATTGAGTTCACTGATCCTTTTTTTTTTGAAGCATTGAAGTCGATGCTTTTCTTACCGATTTCAAAATAGCGTTTGACACTGATTATCATAATCTCATCATAAATAATTTCTATTTACTTGTTGTAGGTCATCCTCTCCTTATCTGATTAAGCTCATACTTATCTAATAAAAAGCAATTTGTTAACATTGATAACTCCGTTTCCGTCTTATCTGATATTCCATCCGGTATCTCTCAAGGTAGTTACTTCAGTCCTCTTCTTTTATTCTTAAAACTCAATTAGTAAGTGGATACAACCTCAAAATTCCTTCTGTTTCCTAAGGATATGAAAATCTATTTGAATATGTACGATGTCTATAGCTATGACATTCTTTAATAAGAACTGAATTTATTTGGCTTTTGAGTACAGCTACAAAAATACTTAAAATTTAGGTAAATGTTATGTTCTGAATTTTTCCATGTGTCGTACTTCTATATTCTACAATTATTACTTTCTCAATAGCATTCATTTACACAGGTTTTGCATTTCAAGGTTCTTGGATTCCATTCATCTCCATCCCTGTATTTTTAACACTATATATACATCACTGTAGCAAGGTAAGGCAGGTTTTATGTGTTATTAAACGCAATACATTAATTTTTATCCCCCGTGTATGTCTTCGCATACTATATTTTACTCAATTTCTATTTAATTCAATCAGAAATCAGTATATATATTATTATATGGGATATATAGAATTAATCAAAATATTTTTAACTTACGTACTCGGGAAGGGAATTAATTTAATCAACATTTGTTTATAACTTTATATTTAAACAATTAATTTTTATTTGGAAAAATTCACTTACATTCAATTTCATCTTTTAATTTTCCTAAATTAACATTAACAAAATAGTTATAATTATAACATAAATAAATATCGCTATTTAAAACAATAGTATGATTTTAAGTATAAATAGTGTGGTATTTAATTTTGTTGTATATTATTACATTAGTTAAATTAACTAAATTAAATATAAAATAAAAAATAGATTTACTTTCAGTGCATAGATATTTCAAACATATAACAAAATTAATAGAACACAGAATAATCGCATATTTCAAGGTTATAACCACCCTAATCCCTCTAAGGTTAGCCCAGAAACCCAAGGCATGACTTACCGAGGAATAAGGCAGCCGGAATTATGCGGATTTTTATTCAAATACAAATTAAATGATATACGAAGAAAAATAAATAAAAAGAAAATAAAGTTAAGATTTGAAAAAGTATTTGTATTATTAATTATTAAATAATGAAAATAAAGAGTAGAATACATTGGTTTTGTGTTTGCGATAGGCCGGGTAATTTACAATAGTTATCGACATATATTATGTTAATTACAAAAATGTTATTCTTCAGATAACGGACACAACAGCTATCTATAGAGGGAAAACACGTTATATACTTTACTATTTATAATGACGAATTGAATATTATTTATTTCGTCACACAATAAAAGAAAAGAAAAAAAAATATGCATATTTAAAAGGGAAAATTAGAAGAGAAAAGAGAAAAGAATAAAATAAAAATTTAAAGTCATTAGAATATAGGTAATTTTAACGGGGTGCAAAACGGTAGGTATTGTACCTGCCCGACGTCGACGTACTGTGGCGTTATACCGTGGCAGTCTACGTGATCGATCGGGTAATTTACAAAATACTACACATTTTAATTGAAAAGTTCTTGGCGGTGATGTTTGAGATACGAATAATAATAATTTACAGGTTTTTAATAACTAAAATGACTGATTATTGAGTAGTTATATTAATTTGCAAGGTGCTGGAGAAATAAAACGACTGTTATTTATACTGTATACGAGGGAATGAAAGGAAGAGAATTAAAATTAAAATGGAGTGTGAAAAATATTGTTAGGAGAAAAAAATTATTAAGTGAGTGTGTTTTTAAAATGAAAGTAATGTAAAATTTATGACTATGGGGATAAATAAAATAAGTCATATATATACTATTTCGCGGCCGCTACACTTCACCCATCAACATGTTCACGATCTTATAGACCGGAACATAAAAAAGATTTTACGGCCACAAAGCACCAAAAAAGATTTAAAACAATGAAAAAAATGACGTCTTGAGTAGGTGGAAAATTTCTTCGGTCGTGTGGAAAAAATGGGTGTAAGTTGACTGTAGAGCAGACCAAATACGATAAAGTACAGCGCGGTGACGGCGAACGGCATTCAGATCGCCGGTCCGCGCTTATCGGTGTTGAGCTGTGAGTGGAGGTAGTCGGCTGGTAATATGTGCGGGAGATTGTATATTATGGGAGATATTATAGATGGGAAAAATTAAATTATTATACCGACGGGTATTTTAGCGGGAAATGGTGTACGTATGAGTGTCTGTTATTATTATTAGGTCGCTCGAAAACTCGTCACGTTACAAGGTGTTATACATTAACATTTAACATTTTTAATTTAAAAATAGAATGTGAATGAAATAATTCATAGATATTTAACTATTATAAAAGTGAGTTCCAGGAAAAAAAAATCAAAATAAACATAATATATTTTCAAGCTTATGGAGTCAACGACTTAATTGTATGATGTAAATCATAATATTATTGTCAATAATTTCAAAACACAAAAGTTCCATGTACTAACAAAGTATTTTTTCTAATATAACAAGGGATATAAAAGTTTGGTATTTAATTATAATCTTATATTTAATTAAAAGTAAATTATTTGAGAAAAATTACTAACGCCATTCCGGAGTATGATCTAGATTAGCAACCACAAAAAATGATTTATGTATAAGTATGATATATTATATTCAATATTAAAATTATGTCAATAATAATATATTAATATTATTTTAATTAAATAAACCAAATCATGAACTTTCACATAGATCTTATAAATCGATTTGATTTGATTAGGAAAAAGCCATATAATTGTTATTTTTATATTCATAGATAATTAAATATTTATTTTCATTACAACACCGCCAATGTGCATAACATAAATATATAAAAATAATAGTAGGTAATTACAATATATTTGCAATTATAAAAAAATTATTATTTATATTCTATTTCTAATATACGTTTATATATTTTTATATAAATTCCTTATATTCTAATTTCATTCTATTCTTTGTATTCGAGATAGATGTGGTAAAATATAGTACCTAGAATTTAGATACTAATAAATAATATTTGAAAAAATCACATCGTACAATGATATAATAATATTAGATACACTTAGTATTATTAAATAATTTTTGCTTCTAAATTTTTCTGATTTGTTATTTCGTTTATTTAGTTCAAAATACTACATAAATACACATGAAAAACATTTGTGGGAGGTAGGGGATATATATATGCACCCTTATATGGTGCAAAAATGGTATAATTTTTAGAAGGAATGAGATTCGACGAAATGGGACTACAAGGCCTTTTTACGTACTATTATACTTTGTCGTGGGATTTTTTGATATTTTATCGAGAGATAAATATATATACAAATATTATATTTTATATATTTTATTACCCCAAGGCAGTATCTTAGCTCCAACCTTGGTTACATATACGAAAAACCACCCTATATTATTACCTTCAGGCATTAAATATTTTATTTCTGTTGACAACACAGCCATGGCAGCTCAAGAAGATGGCTTTAAAGGGGTTGAAAAAGCTCTTGAAAGTTTGTTACGTAACGGCCCATACTAGTATGTACAGTCTCATGGACTCTAAACAATATAAAGCAATAGCGATTCTCTACATGAATTCAACATAAATACCAAATACAGAACACTACCAGAAATTTTACACAAACAACTAAACTAGTCAAAAGTACCAACTACCTCTTTTCAGTGACCTCTACTTCTGTAAGTAAAGTCATTTGGTCCAACCTAATCTGTATCCATTATTAACGGAGGAACGTCTGACCAGCCAACGTCACTGAATCGAAGATACGTTCTTGGACCATTGTCACCAGTTCCACGGAACGGCGTCCCAGGACACCACCATGGCGGACCATCTACTGTACCTATTCAGGGATCACAACTGTAAATCCGGTCTCAATCGAATATCCTTACGGTCACTACCGGAATCAACACCAACATGGGGCATTTTGTCGACGAGCCGGAACCTTCAACGGAGAACCCACTGTCATCATACGCCCTCAATATCGGTCTTCCAGGATCATCACTCAGATATATTTGCGGGCCCTTCTCGGCCGCACCGTTGAGGACGTCATCGTGGACCATCATACATCGGCGATCGACTACCAATGCTAGTGGCACTCGAATGACGCCGACCCCGCAGCTACGGCTGTGATCAACCCGAAATCCTCGGACAACATTCACTGGACGTTCCCTCCCCCCTCACTGAAGGACACGCAATACCTAACATTCGTCAGATGAATTCTAAATCCGGGTCATAGGTTGGGCTACCCACTTCAGCAAACAAGTTTATAGGAAATTTTCCTACTGGACGTTGGGTTCTAGGAGACTATTATTGTGTGGACTCCCGGAAAATCCCCTCCCCCCATATATTGTAGGTGTCTAATATTTTTAAATATTGTATTCATAATTAAGAGAGTTTTATACAATACCCAATGACAATCTTTATTCACGGAGGATGTCTAAGACCATCAACAGGATATGGACTGTTTCAATTACAAGTATTGAGTGACTACTACGACTCAAATTATCTAAGATCTAACCCCTTCAAGACACAAGTATTCGATTTTTACCTGCAAAATATTCTAGCCAGCCAGAAAATGAAGCCCAAATAGATAGCTGGAAAATATCCGCCAGCTATATACCTTCCAGCTAGAAATAATCTTGATTGGCCATTCTGAAGAACACTCAACAGATTGAGAGTGGGAATCTTAAGATCGGAGGACAATGTAAAGAAGTGGATCGTTCTGCGGGAAGATACAAGATGTGACTGTGGAGATGAATAAATCATGTGCTACCTGCTACTCTGTCCAAACTGCCCTACAACATGTACTGCATGTACTGCTATAGATCTTAAAACAGTGATAAATGATGCAATTAAAGTTGCCAAATATGGAAATATTCTGTCTTGGTCTTTCAAAAATGCAAGACCAAGACCAAAACTTGACTACATTTAAAGAGTGTGTGCTTTTTTGATATTGGTATAAAATTTTTGTTATGTAATCATCATGAACTACCTAAAATTCTCAAAGGTTTAGTATTTCCAGGTAAATCAGTTGACTATTAAATTATTTAACGTAACGTTAGTTCATGTTGCACTACTTAACGTTATGTTAGTTAACTTTCCGTTAGTTACTTAACGTTTTATAATATTACTATTCACGATGGTAATAAACGTTACCTCGCGTAACCTTGTTCCTAATCATCCAGTGGAAATTTTGGCGAAACAAAAAAATTATCATTGTAAAAGTGCTGGAAATACCACTTTTTTATAGCTTTTTCTACGAGAGTTTTTTCCAAAACTTTAAATAAGATGAATAATTTTAAATATTTAATTTAATAAGAACGACCGTTGCGTAACTCACAAAGGTAATTAAATATAGTTGTTTTATTAAAATATAATATCCTATACCGCGGTCGAGTATTTACCAAGAGTTATTTTCAAAATTGTTCTCTAAATAGCGATGGTACCGTGACAATTTAAATATTTATTTCTTGATTCCAACCATTAAAATGGTTTATGTTTATTTGATCTTATAAAATAACAATAAATATATAATTTAAATGTAGTATACAATTAGGAAACATATGTATATATATATATATATATACAGGTGACGAAACATTTATAACAATATTTCAAGTACGATAATAACACAAATAAATTTAAATTTTTTTAAAAATGTAACTAAGCAATATAGATAAGTATAAGGACGCTGATAAATTTGAATTAATTGTGAAGAATAATTTTCTTCAATAGGAAACAAAATTTTGGACAAGGTGTTAATGTAAGAAGTTCTGGAGTTTATAGTAAATGATTACTTTTTCTTTCTTATCAAATAAATGTATAATATGTATAATATGAATTTAGAAGATACTTATAAAGATACTGTTCGATATATATTAAAAAATCTCTTGGCTATTATTTAATTAAACCTTATATATCAATATAAGTTTTACAATAGTGTTCGGACAGATATACCCGAGTATAATTAGATTTTATCAAATAAATATGATTGAAAACTGTCTATTAAATGTTAGATATTTAATACGACTAAAACCGTTTACTAAAATTAGACTTAGTAAAATACGGTAAGACCATTGATTAAAATAAAAATAGTAGGTGGAAAGTTGCCAGAGGTAGCTAAGGGGTATCATGTAAATACGATCGAATTGAAAACAATACACATTAAAATTGAATATATAAAACTTATTATAGAGGTTACGATTATGTAAGGAAAACAAGGAAAAATGTAGAGTACAGAAAGCAATATATTTTCCAGTTTTAGTGTTCTATAAACGCGCTATATAATCACAAAGATTACCTACTTGATAAATTTTAATGAATATTTCATGAAAAAATTATAACTTATGTAGATACATTATTTATAGTGAAATTTTTTTTAAAGAGTACAGACGCGCAATGATATTTTACAGTCAAATATTGAATAAAGACGTTTGAGATGTTTGAGTAATTTTTTCTAGAAGAAAAACATATGCATGTATGACATTCAAAATGTATGTTCATGTACGGAATATAAAGTCTTATATTTTTTTTTTTTGGGGGGGGGGGAGGGATACAATATAACGGACACTTTGACGCTCTTAAATTAGAGAAGAACGAGGCAATATACTGTAGAGCGGAACACTGCCAAAAAAATATTCAAACAATACTAATGAATATGCCTGTGAAAACCTACCCAGAGGCTCTAAAAATGTTAAGTAAAGAAGATAAAGGGGTATTAGACACTGATAATTTTGAACAAAAAAAACGAAACTAGTAACGCATTTTATGGAAGTAATAAGGAAGTCAATGCAAATCATACATCATATCTCACAAAAACCCATTAATAACTACACAGAGCGACACAATCAAATGGTAAAATCAGAGATAAAAGAGAAATACCGGAATTTGTTGTCTGTCTGAAGTATACGGAACATGACAAAATCAAGTATATTATTTAAAATATTGTGGGCTATTGGTGGAGTTTTGGATATAATGACCTAATATAAAAATAATCAATAATATAATGTTTTTTATTAAAATAATTTTGATAAATTTGTTCTTAAGCAATATATTTAAAACTGGATATTAAAATTTGTATACATCTATAATAAACTGTAAATTTGACTTATTGAAAAAACAATTCCAATAAAACACAGATCATGCTATTTTCATTATCTTTTAAAATATATCATCCTACTCAACTAATAACCCATAATATTTTTAATACGAAACCCAATTTTTTCTATGTTCTGTGTATGTTAGATGGATGCAACAATTGCAGATATAGCTTCGTTATAAGAATAATGTTGTCTTGTTAGTACTTTCAATTTTTTGTATATGTTGTAGATATGTCTATTTTAAAATATTTTCCGAAATGTTAATACGTTCAATATCTTCTATAAAAATTACCACAATAATATAATTTATAATACCTATTACTAATACTTGCGTTGTATACTATTCAGTACTTTTTGTATTTTGTCAAAATTTTGATGAATATTATTATTAATGAAATATTTATATGTAACTTAATATTATATTTGAAACTCATGAGAACCGGAACCGGAACCGTAATTCATGGTTATTAACATATTTTTATTTAAATAACTGGTATCGAATCAGAATCATTAAATATTACACTAAAAACCAGAATCGAAACCAGTACCGATAAAATCCAAAGTTCCAATCCCTGATTTCAGTATAACATAATGATAATATGATTATGCGCAAAATCAATTTTTAATATAATATTTATACATATATATTTTTTGATCTTTAGTAGAACTCGGCTGCAAAGGCTATTACTCAGTTAATTTATGTTTTTAAATGACTTGAGTAACAACAGATAAGAATTTTAGTTATATATATTACCGTTATAACATTTTTAAAATGGGTTTGGTTTCCTATTCTTGGCTATTTATGGTAATGATATATTTTTAGTTAAATCATATATTAACTAATCATATTACTGGATTTTAATAAAATCTTGGTTGTTAATATTATATACCGAATATACCTATTAGATATTATTTATCTATGATTTTAATTTCAGTATTTTCGCTACCAATATCTTATCCGACGATCCATGTTCATTCACCCTCTACTGACCAGATTTATAGTTTTATTTTTTATACACGGTAAAAGATGTAAAGCCTTATCCACAATGGTAAAAATTTAAGTTGCGCGTCATATTCGGCACAAATGTATTTTTGTGGTAGAAAATATGCGCGTGTTTGAACATATTCACCTCATATGACGATACGGATCCGTTGACTATGAATTTTTTGTGCCGCAACATCATTCTAATGTGGACGTATTTTTTCGTGTTGCGTTTTTCTCAATTTATTGGTTTAGATATTAAAAAGTAGGTACTTGATATAAATTAAAATTTTAAACGCTATTATTATGATTTATTAATCAATATTTAAAAAAAAACTATTAGGAAAATTAAATAGTTAGTACTAACTAAAATAGTAAAATATAGTAATAACGCAAAAATATACTTCACGCCGAAATGTATACGCCGAATCAGCCACGTCGAAATGCCCTATACTCCAGGAAAATATCCACTGGCATATTTAAAATGATCAAATTCAGCCAGAAGAATACCTTCCAGCTGGATATGATCTTGACTGGCTAATCTGGAGAACACCAAACAGAGTGAGAGTGAGAATCGAAGACCAGAGGATAATGTGAAAAAGTGGATTGTGTTTTTCTCAATTTATTGATTTATAAAATAAATTGCATAGTTAATTTTTCATTTTACTAATAAAACTTAAATTATATATTATGTTATTATATTTGGTACATTAATTATAATCAAAAAATCTCCCCTGTTAAAATTTATTTTTATATCAAATAGAATATTTAATAACAATATTGAAAAATTAATAATAATTTAATGATAAAATTGTATAGAATATTAATAACATGTATGTATAAATCAATAGCGGAAAAACCAGTAAGCGCCTATACAATTAATCACGCACGTGTTGATCACTACGCAATTATCTATATTTTATTTTTTTGGATTTGACATTCGATGCACAACGTAAATATTTACTAGGATTTTGGATATATGGATTTTTAATCAATTTTATTATACTTTAATGTTGTTAGTATATTGTACGTTAAGTATTTGATCTTTAATAATTTTCATTTAATATTTTAGAGAACGTCATAGATAATTATACAGTTTAAGCAACTTGAAATCTTTATATATATTATATATATAAATGTATTGTAAATGTATAACGTATAATAATGTATTTTAAATGAACTTACCAACATTTCCTGTAAATATAGTAAATATAAATGATAATACAGTATAATTATTCAATATATTATATATATAATATATATGTCATGGCCGTATCCAACATGATTTTTCAAAAGGGAGGGGGGAGAAAGTGTTTTATTATCATAAATTCACTATCAAAATGCTTATTGCAATATTGTATTATAGTTTTATTTTATTATTCAATCCGAAAACTCATAAAGATTTAACTATTTTAAGTTAGTAACATTTTTCTGGATGATTTTGCGAATTCATCCAATACAGGAACGTCATTTAAATTTTTCTTAGAGTGTGGCAAATTTTTTTCTGCTCAACTCTAATATTTCTTTGATTACAACTATGTAAATAAGTACCAGTAAGAGGGCCGTCTCAAAAAATTATTTATGATGTAAATTTATGATGGAAAGGTAAAAAGTGAAAAATAATACTTATACTTAAAACTTAAATAAGCAAAAAATAAAATTATCAACTTTTTTCTTATTTTTTCGACTGAATACTTAATTTTCTTTAATTTATCATAACTACAGTGACGTAATTTTATATCTGATATGGACATTTGTATATTTATATAATATAGGCTTTAAAAAATCAGCCCGCAAAAATCGGTTGGCCCACATAAATCTTAATAATGCCCCTGATCCAATATCTCTTCTGGATTTATGGTTATTTTTTTCTCAAATGTCATCAGAGCTAAGTCATTGAGGGGAGTTACTTAGATAGGTTTTTAGCAACTAGTCCAACTAGTAGGAATCACATTGTTCAAAGAAAAAATTATATTTATAACCTTTTCATATTAAGCCTACGATATATTGTTCAGTATTAAAATAGGTAATCTGTTATTATCACAATGATAAAAACTAATTTCGGAGTACAAAAAATTGGTAAAAAGTCAGAGATTTTGATAAAAATAGAAAACTGGTTTTTGGAATTTTTCTATGGAATATCTTTCTTCCTCATCAAAGTATTATATTGTTTATTGGTAAAATTATACAATAAAAGTTGTTTTTTTTTTAAATTCTTGCTATAGTAAAATTATTGGGTAGAAGAATTCAAGTAGGGATTTTACAGCAATGAGGTTGTATGGCATATTTATTCTAGTTGGTACTTTAACGAGATCATTATACGATTTTTCTAATAGGTTATTAATGTTTAAGGGAATGTACCAAAAAATGTTCAATAATAATGATATTAGAGACTAGAAATGTTCACAAAAACGAATATAAATACAAATTAAACCAGAACTTTTTATCTACATTTATCAATTTAAAATATTGAGTTTTATAAGTCCTAAAAGGATAAATTTAAAAGAACGTGATACACTCCGATTTCAAGTGTAAAAATATGTGTACACAGAATGTCGATAATTAATTTTATAGTGGTTTAAGAATAAAAACACCTATTATAGAATCAAAAGTTGACAACATTTTAAAGGAAATGTCATATCCTTTTTATCAAATAATGCCTAAGAAAAGATACAGCTATAAAAGAACAATAAAAAAAAAATGTATTTTGAATGTCAGATATTATGCTAAATATATAATTTATTGGAAAAGTTATATGACCAATATGTTATCAACTTTCAATTTTAATATAGGGATTTTTTGGTCTTGAACTACTAGGAAACGTGTAAGTATAAGTAATTTTGCATAGGCATGATTTTACAACAAATATTGTAATTACACAACAATTAAAATAATTATTGACACAAAACCTTTTAAAAATTAATTAAAAAATATATTGAAATATATTGAAATTGTTGGATTTTCCTTTTTCTTAAAATTTCAAAAAAATAGCCTATAAATAACCCCTTAAAATTCGGGTATATGACGTCCTCTTAAGGATTTAAGATCTGAAAATTTATTAAAAGACCCGTAAAATATTCTTACTATATTCATATTTAAATAATCGTTGCTAATATTTTTTTATAATCACTTAAATTTATAGGGCGAAATGAATTATTTTAGTATAATATGATGATAAACTGACGGCGCAAAATCAAATTTTGATTATAATATTTTAATTTTTAAATAATTTTTTTAATGATGAGTTAATACCAAATAAGGATTTTTGTAATATATTGACGTTATAACATTTTTTGAATGGATTTGGTTTCCCAATTTTGGTTATTTATAGATAGATTGATAGAGTTTATCAAACACTGGATAATATTAGGTTACACTTGGGTTCTTAATATTAAATACTTAATAAATTAGATATGATTTATTATTGATTTTAATTTCAATATATTCACTACCAGTATCTTACCCTACGATCGAAGTTCATTCACCTTCTACTGACCAGTTTTATAGTTTTATTTTTTATACATGGCGAAAGATGAAAGGTTCAACTTTATTATAAATTAATGTTGTATAGTTGTTATACGTCAAGTATTTATCATTAATCATTTTCATTTATTATTTTATATGAAGGTAATGGGTAATTATACCGTTTAAGCAACTTAAAATCTATATAAATATATATATATATATAAATGTATATAAATGTATGTAAATATGTATATGTTACGGTAAAAGTACAAATACAGGTTAAACTTAGGATTTACCGGTAAATCTTAGGTTTCGCCGATTACTATTGGTAAATATCAAAAATTCGGACATTTACTAATTGATTTCGGTAAAACCTAGGACATACAAAATTGTTTGGTCAAACTCCGAATGATTTTTGTAGTTCGAACTTTTATAAACGAAATTTGGTAAATCTTAGGATAAACAATCAGTGTTAGTACAAGTACGAAAGTTTTTACCTATTTTATTATATTATTAATTATTAATTATTATTATTATTTAAGTATATTATAGGTACTAGGTAATACATTGAATATTTAATACATTAATTACTAGTATATTATTTTTATTATAATTAAATTAATTTTATTATTAAACTATTTATTTGTGCAGGCTTGACTACTGTGGCATCTCGAGTTGCATAATACATTTTAGGACCAGCTGTTACATCTGTTAGTCATAGTTACATTTTTTCAAACAATCACACCTTATTAATCCTTGTCCACCAGTCAAAGACAGTTGTGATACTGCTTGCCGAATACCAATTTCATTATCTGGTATAATTGCCGATTCTAAAAAGTTTTCGGCACATAATGTTAACTGATTGCGTGTTAACAGTTGTGAGAGTGTTTCTGCTTTTGTACCCAGGTGATAAAAATCTCCATCCACAACTTGTAACACCTTACCCATTAATTAACCAAAATCTTCGCGAATAATATCAAACAGTGTAAGTCGCCGATAGTGAATTTATTTTTTAACTTTGACCGATTTTGATTCGGTCACTTTGTTCAATAATACATTATATTTTTCACTAGTTATGTATAAAGTGTTTTTATCATTTTTTGCTTCGACAACACCATCTAAAAGTTCGTAAAACCGTATTTCAAGTGACATATTGAAAATCATATACTATTCGCGATAATTGTAAAATGAATACTGTTCACAATATTATTTTCAATGGGCCTATTAAATCTAATCAATTATCAAACCTGATCCGTATCATTAATACCTATTCCGTATAGTAGGTACATGATGTGTAAAGGCCTTCCATTATCATGATTTATATTAAAGTCGAAATAAAATTCCCAAAGTCTATCGCAATATAATAATAATAACAACAATAAATATTATTGCCGTAATATATAATAATAATATAAAATTGTTGTAATAATATACGAATAAAATTATAAAGCTAGGGGGAAAAAAATCACATAATAAAAATAATATACTATTTTAATTATTTTTTTATTTTTTTATTTTTTAATTAATGTACCTAGTACCTATTATATACTTAAATAATAATAATTATTAATAATTAATAACATAATTGGTAGAAAATTTCGGAATTTTACTAACACTGATTGTTTATCCTAAGATTTACCAAATCTCGTTTGTAAAAGTCCTAATTAAAAAAATCATTCGGGTTTTGACCAAACAATTTTCCTAAGTTTTCCAAACAGTAGTCGGTGAAACTTAGGATTTACTGGTAAATCCTAGGGTTAACCGGTATTCGTACTTTTACCGAAACATATATATATTGTAAATTTGAATGTATAATAATATATTTTAAGCGAAAACTTACTCTCACCAACTGTAAATATTAATCAACAATTGAAAAATTATACTCTAAGACATTGTTCTTCTTATATAATATTATTTTAAGCCTTTATAGTATATGAAGCAACATTCCATATACATTCTTTATATTAAAATTAATAGGTTGGAAAATCGGTTTTTTACGAATTTTTTAGGTAGTATAAAATGAATAATGTTTATGATATCAATATATGAACGACAATGGAACATAGATAGACCCGAATATTTTTTTTAAATATAATAATTGGTCCTGAATATTTTGTATGTATATGATATTGTTTTAAGATATATAAAAAGTATTATTATTTATTCCTATATAATAATAATATTTATCCTAAATAAATTAAATGCAAAATATTGATTTTTATATTAATACATAAAAATATATGTTAACCAATTGATCACAAGTTGGTTTTTCGCTCCAATTTATCAATAAAATATAGCTTTTTCTTACTCGCGTACTAGTTTGTGCAGTACTGAAATCAATTAGACGAATTTCGCTGATACATTGAGAGTCATTACAGCTTGTTACTTGTTCTTTTAACAGTTCTACGTCACGTCCAATTTTGTATCAAGTAAGCCATTTTATACTTTAATATACTTTAACTATACTGTAATTGGCCACCGTTCACTAGTCGGCTGATTTATCATATTGATTTCTTGGAGACTGAGAAGAGCATACCCTAATATATCAATTTTTACCTTTTCTCATTATACGCATCGCTGCAATTTTGTCTGCACCTTCTCTAATCAAGGAGTAATTATATGTATATTTCTGTTTCTACTAATTCAAAATGAATTCAAACACATCTAAAAATACTGTCTCCTAAGTTGTTATCCTTTCTTTTTTTAGTACGTCTGTTAGGGAAAACTCGTGAAGAGACCCTTGTGTAGTGCAAACTATTATGTCAATCCCAAAATACGAAGTTTGCTGAGTTCATAGAAAGCATATCTGTTATTCTCTCAGGATGAGATTTAAAAAATGAAAAATGTGTTCTTCGTTATATTATCACTGACCTCGGTAAGTGTGTCTAAGCCCTGGAATCTGTAAGGAGTTCTCAGCTTACTTCAATGACTGACATTGTTCCAATTCTTCAACAAGAAATATCTGAACGAAAAAGATGCTTTTATAGTCATTATTTGTGGAATTCCTGAATTTTCTTTTGCGATTTTAGCCGATTGAATTTTTAGTGATGCTTTGAAAATATCTAACCTTATTTTCTGCTTTTCCAACGAGCATTAAATCAATTATGCTAAGGAGACCAGTTATCGAGAACCTAGGTCTTTGAAGGATTGTATCTCCCCTAAAGGTACAGCCTTTAAGCATATTGCTGACTTCAATGTTAGTGTAAAGGATTTCTCTACAAACATTGCGGCTGCTCCACATCTGTTATCCGTTATCGTAAATTATGTGATCGTGAATTTATTCACTTTATGCATGCTGATTTGAAAAATCACCGAATGAACGGTAAAATAAACATGATGGTCAAATATAAAGATGCATTGCCCTTTATTGCGCCGATCTTTTGATAATTTTGAGCTATATGCTCATGTTCATCCGTCAATAATTAAAAAAAACTAGAACAGTAAAAACTACTATGTCCTAGTTAAATACTTCCCGCTTTGAACGGCATTGTTGATATTAATCTATTCACCTGTCCTTATATAAAAACTTGTTGTGATATCTTTATCAGAAGAAACACTTGCGTAATGCAAATTATTATGTCAATCTCAAAATCCGAAGTTCACGAGCTTATAGAAAGCATAAATCTGTTTACCTCTCAGGTTGTAGATTTAAAAAATTAAATTCTGTGTTCTTTGTAATAATATCACTGACCTCAGTAAGTGTGTCCAAGCCCTCGAACCTTTAAGCAGTTCTCACCCTACTCCTATGGCTGACTTATTCATCATTCAAAACATTATACAGAACGCAAGAATTACACTAATATCTCTTTCGTGGCCTACTTACTGGCCTTCTCATCATAACCGGCATCCTGATATCTTAGATTTTTTTTTAACCACAATCCCAAGACATATAACCAATTCCATAAAAAATCTAGTCGATCCAGCATGTGACCACAGTCCAGTTCTTCTCAATCTGAATTGTGAGATTTCCTATAATAATCCCCGTTCTTCCTTAGCAAAAGGGCCAATCAATTGGAGTTTTTTTTTCAAAAAATCTAGAAAATACCACTAACCTAAAAATTTCACTTAAATCAACCGACCAAATTAATGAAGCAGCGCAAAACCTAACGTCTTCAATTCAAACCACCGTTTATAGAGCATCATATGTCACAAATACACCTGACAACTCAAAACATAATATTCTCCCTCTTCAAATCCAAAAATTAATAGTAAAAAAAAAAGCTCGCTCGTGCTGACAAAGGTCCAACCTGCCTTCTGTTAAAAGATTATTAAATAATCTATCAAATTAAATTAAAAAACTCATTATAAAATATAAATCCAACTTTTTCCCAGAAAAATTTTAGTCACTAAATTCTAACGACGGTTCACTATGGAGAACTACCAAAAATATTCTTAAAATCAAAGAACAAGCGGCATCACTCAGCGGACCAAATGGAGAACTAACAATCTCAGACAAAGATAAAGCTGAACTTTTCAGAGTCCACCTTTCAAATATATTTACTCCACGGTCCAATGTTAATCCTGATTCTGCACACCTTGAAAATATTTCCAGTTTTCTTAATAGTCCTTTACCAATGTCTCTCCCAGCAAAACACACAACCCCAAATGAAATTAAACAATTAATTAGCAAACTAAAACCAGGGAAATCACCAGGATATGACTTAATTACAAACAAAATATTACAACACCTAACCAATAAAACTCTTTAACTTCTCACGTTTATTTAAATTTCCATACTAAGACTCATTCATTTTCCCAAAATCTAGAAATTTTCTATAGTAATACTTATACATAGACCCGGTAAACCCAAACACCTACCGTCATCCTATAGACCTATAAGTTTACTACCAGTTTTAGCTAAATTGTTTGAGAAAATTATCCTCAAAAGAATTAGACCACTCATACGTTCAAACAATATAATACCCCACACACAATTTGGTTTTAGGACATCTCACTTGACAATACATCAAATACACAGAATTACTGATAAAATTCAAACTTCATTTGAAAATAAAGAATATTGCCCAGGAGTTTTTCGAGATGTGATCCAAGGGTTTGATAGAGTTTGGCACGATGGCCTCCTATACAAATCAAAAGTTTTCCTCCCAGCTCCGTACTATCTAAAAATCCAATTTTACCTCTATGATCGTACATTTACAGTTCAATAAGATGGCTCAATATCCTCCTTCTTTCCAATCTCTTCCGGTGTTCCACAAGGAAGTGTCACCTGATTTATTCAATATATAATATATATACATCGAATATCCCAAACACAGCTAACACGACCATCGTAACTTATTCTGATGATACAGCTATACTCTCCTCCAATTCAGACCCCATTATATCTTCAAACTATTTCCAAAATCACCTCAACGTAATAAACACCTGGGCAACCAAGTGGAGAATTTTAATTAATCCCGATAAATCTTTCCATGTGCCATTCAAACTTCGTAAAAACAACCTCCCCTCACTTTAACTTCAAGGAGTCGAGATTTCTACATTGAATCAGGTAAAGTACTTGGGAATTTTACTAGACAAAAGATTACCTGGGGACCACATTTAAAGTCCAAGCGTAAAACTCTTAACAACCGCCTTCATCTACTTCGGCCGATTCTTAAATCTAAACTATCAATACACACAAAGTCCACATTGTTCAAATCTCTACTTAGACCCATTTGGGCGTATGGTATACAAATCTGGGGGTGTGCCAAACCTTCACAAGTTCACACTATCCAAGCTTCCCAGGCCATCACTCTCCGGCTAATTGCCTCGGCTCCTTGGTACGTAATAAATAAACCTTTACACAAAGATCGAAAAATTCTAATAGTTGACCAACTAAATAAATTGTACTATAACAGATTTCACTTTAAATTACAACACCATTCCAATCCTTTAGTCTCTCACCTAGCATCACGTACTCTTCCTAACAACCCAATAAGCTGCCTAAAAATAAATTGGTGCCGTGATCTATTGAATTAATGAACTAAAATAAATTACCATCGCTGGATGATTTCCCTCATCCTGTGCTTCATGTGTTGTTTATTATGTATATAGTGTTATGTCAGTCATCTTTTTTACTTATGTTATGAAATACAGATTGTAAATTTCTCAAAAAAAAATTTTCTCATACACTGGATTTTAATAAACTCTTGGATTCTTAATATTATATAATTAAATATGATTTATAATCGATTTTCATTTCAATATATTTACTAACAATATTATAAACGATGATCGAAATTCATTCACTCTCTACTGACCAGTTTTGTAGTTTTATTTTTTATACATTCCGAAAGATGAAAGGTTCAATTTTATTATAAATTATTAATGTTGTTTGTTTACTATACATTAAGTATTTGATCTTTAATAAAACTAATTTATTATTTAATAATAACGTCATTATACCATTTAAGCAACTTAAAATGTATATATATATATATATATATATATATATATATATATATTGTAAATGTATAATGTATAATAATATATTATATAAGTGCACTTACAACGACTATCTGTAAATATTAATCAATATTAGAAAAATTATACTCTAAAACATTGTACTTCTTATATAATATTATTTTAAACATTTATGTGCTTTGAGATTGTAAATAGTGATAAAATCTTAATATGAATTCACAAAATTATTTATGTATAAGTGTATTTTAATTTAAAATTTTTAATATTAATAATTTGGTAAAATCCTATTTTTCTGAATTCTTATTGACAGTATATCATAAATTATGTTTATTATATCAAAAAACAAATGACGATAGTTTCATTTATTAGTTATATTGGGGCTGAAAAATTGGTTTTTTACTTATAAATACTATTTATCTAAATTTTAAAGTCACAATTAAACATTGTAACTTTCGGCCCGAGTATATTTTAAAATACGTAAATTGTATCCCGGGGTATTTTGTATGTATGTTATATTGTATACAAAAAGTATTATTAATTATTCCTATATAATAATAATATAATTTGTCCTGATTTAATGAATTGCCAATTATTGCTATGTTATATTAATATAAGTAGGTACCACGAACTTGATTATATGGACTTTAACGACATGGCAAGCGAGTGGTAGTGCTGTTGTCAGGTTTTGAAACTGAGTTTCCTAAATAGGGGGATTTTGGGCGTTGGAGCGTTCTTAGTATATTTTTCCAGTACTAAACGGATCAAATCTTTCGCGAACAAATATTTTTCGGTTAAATACTTGAATCATTCACGGGCCACTCATTAAGACAGATTGTAGATATCATTTCGGCTTATAAATGCCCACTAATATAAAACTCCGTATTAAAACGTGACCTTAAATATTGGTCCCGTTACCAGTCCATATAATCTAATTTTGTTGTAGGTACATAATAATATATAATTATGAAAACTAATAAGCCGCAATATCACTTAGTATTATCAGAAAAAATATTATTCTTTTAATCTTATATCTTATTGAAATATTGTAATTTAATATATAATTACCGTGAATCCATAAGCAGAAGTAAATTGGAACCATAGAATCTATAAGAAAAAACAATGATAATTTTAAAACAAATGCTATTCTTAGATCCTATATGTATGGAGGGATATTTTATTTTTAAAATGATTAGTTCTGACCCACTATCCCAGATATAACGGAATACCCCCTCCTTCTGAATTCGGCAATGACTTTGGCGGGTATCATTACATACCAACAGATCAGTAGTAGCTGGTAAAACGACAGTGGTTATGGGTCAAGAGACTGTGGTTGTCGCTACGGTGAATAGCCCGACTTCATCGAGAGGTTCAACCTCCTTGCCCGGTTTAGTTTCCGACTATTCATATCTAATCAGTTGGCATAAAAAAATACCGGTAACTACCCATAGTCTGAATGGGAAGCGGAGTTAGTTTGTCTGTGAATTCACCGGCAATGATCACGGATCATCCCAAACCAAACTGGTACCACCTTGTGACCTTTATGATGATCGGAATAGGGGGTTATAATCCATTGACGACGCGACAACGATCGTATGACACTGGCAAGCGGCCTAAAATATTGCATCTAGAGCCACATAAGGAATTTTATAAAATGCCCAATCAATCAAAACTTTCTATAACACGATTCTCTTATATTTACATGATTCCACAAGATTTTTAATTCAACGTTATCGTATAATATTATATAAATTATAATTTAGTTATTATACACATAGTTGATAATTTTAAAATTATTTATTAAAAAATAAAAACATTTTCGTAGGTTTTGGCGTTGACAAGCGTGTCTTAACGATTTGATAACGTTGTACAACCCAAATTCGTTGTGCACCAGGCAACTGTACTAATATTGTTTACATACACAGACACGTTGGCCGATAACACACGGTATTTCGGAGCACAATCAATTTATGTACCAAACATATTTTCAATATAAAATCGCTATAAATAGTCTAAAATTTGGGCAAAATATGTCGAAAAGTCTTTTCCCTTATTATTGTATTTAAATACAGTTTATGTGAAAATTTAAAGACTAAAGGATCATTATTTACGGAACTATAATGAAAAAACCATATTCACTTTGAACAAAATCATGCTTTTACCCTTACCCCTTTTCCTTAACTTGTTGGTTGTTTTTTACACTTTCGCCGAAAAAATTTTAAAGTGATATATGTAATGTTTAAATTAATATATTTCTTGCATTGTTCAGAATCTAAAATAATAATTAAGAAATTTAATGTGATATTTTTCATATTATTAAGCGATATACCTACGAGTGATTTAGTATAATAGTGCCTCGCGCACCTACAATTCGGTCGTTTAGTATAATTAAATGAAATAGATATAAGAGCCTATAAAAGTTAAAACTAGATTTAATTTAAAGATAAAATTTTATATTTGTATTTAAAATTAAGATATTGGAGAGTCTAAAAATATACATAAATCCCATAAATATTTTTAATTTCCCAAAAATTTAAAGATTTTGGAAATATATTCAGTTTAATGTATTTAAAATTCGGTAAAAAATTTTCAGAATCGTCTTTAAAATTCAATGAATTATTATGATAAACATAGGATTGAAATGTAATATGTTCTTTATATTAATGGTAATTTTTATTTTATTAGTATTATAAATATGCTTATATTCACATGCGCCAGGTAATGGCAAAAATAATAAAAATAAATATCATTGTATTGTATTGTGTTTTCTTTAAGAAATTAAAAATATTATGATTCATACCTCCATTTTTCCTTAATTTTGAACGGTAGTGTGTACCATGAACTAAAACATAATAAACAATGCTTTATAATAAATATTGAAATATTGATATGTACAAAAAAAAAAATATATAATGGTAAATATATTGTAGTTATGTGTGGAATGACATTTTTTCAGCCGGATAATCTCATATTATAATTATGTATTTCGCAAGCTGTAGGGAAATTAGGTAAAAATGTGTATTACATTATTTCGAATAGTATATACTAAATATATACAAAATTTAATTAAATAATTAAAATAAAAAATTAAAATAAATCATTTTAAATACAGTATTTGCGGACAATATAGAACCAATGAATGATTAGATCTTTTACCTTTAAAATTGTATGGAAGCTCTGTTCACGTTTTCGTTACATGTGAGAAACATTGTATTATCAGCGAATAATGCAACTTTCGCTTGATTGGTTACTGCAATATCATTGATATAAATGTTGTATAAAACAGGGGTGAGATGCGAACCCTAGAGAACGTCTGCTGCAATTTGACAGTATAAAGATGATATGTTTTCACATCTGAAAAGGATTGGTTTAACAGGAAAGACTTTATAATTTTCATTAATGTCTATGGGAGGTTGATGTTTTTTAGTTTGAATATTAAGCCTTCATGCCAAACCCGATCAAATGCCTTTTCAACATCCAAGGACACCGTGGCAGTTTGTTTGTGGTTATTGAGGTTGGTACTAATTTAATCGATTAGATTTGTGAGCTAGAGAGTTATAAAATTGCCAGCACGGAATGCATATTGTTCGTCTCTTAGTTTCCCTATTAAGTGTTGTTGGATCAATTCAACAATTATTCCCTCATACAGTTTTAATATAGATGAAAAAAGTGCAATAGGACGATAGTATTCTGGAACCCTATGATTTTTCTCCGGATTGGGAATTGAAATAATTGTAGCTTTTTTCCACGTCTTTAGGAAGTATATAGTTTTAGGCAGCCATTTAGAATTTTGGTTAGTGCTAGAATTTTATTTTGGGGGAGGAATTTGAGAGCCAAGTTGTTAATTAGATCTTCTTCTGGATCCTTTTTATTTGGTAAGTTTTTAATCATGTCCTTGAAATATCGGTTTTCAGCGTTTTGAATTAATGATCGATGGTAGTAATGGTAGTACCAAGCCGGGGTTTGGTTGGGATTGTTTTTCCAAAGAGTCGGCTATTAATTCGGATTTCTCCCCTGTCGAAAACACTAGACTGTTCATGATAATGAGGGGGTGAGTGGCTAGTCTCTTGTTAAGCTGGCACTTGTTTAGTTTACAAATGGAATTGTCTTCTTGATCAAGAGAGTTTAATAACAAGTTCCATTGGTCTTGTTTGTGAGACTTGTAGAGGTTTTTCATTAGAATGGTTATGGCGTTTAGTTTGAGTTTTATATAAGGATCGGGATTTCTTTACCGGTTGCGGCATAATCGGTTTTTTGGGTTGATCTCTTGTAAGATTTCGATTGGTAGGCTGTGATAGTTTAATATTTTACTTGATGGATATTTGCTGGTGTTGACTGCTGATTGGATGTTTTTTGTTAATTTGTTAATATCATGGTCTATGTTTGATGTAGTGCTTAGTGGATTTAAGTCAGTTTTTTTTTAACGAAAACAGTGTGATAATATTTTATCTAGTTAATTGGACGACTTGTGATGGGTGAACTTATTATTTCAAGGAGAATGGGATTGTGGTCTTAAGACAACTCGCTGAGATTAGTTATTTGAATGTTATACGGGATCTTGACGAGTGCGATGTCGAGTATTTCCGGGAAAAGTGGAAAAGCGTGTAGGCGAGCCGGAAGCAACGATGTTATAGTCGTTGAGATTTATGTGGTTAAAAAGAATGTGGCCGGCTGAATTGGTGGAGTGGCTGCCCCACAAAGGATGTTTGGTATTTAAATCGACCGCTGATATCGACTAGTTAACACTCATTGTTACCGTATCTAGATCGATTTGATCTAGGGTGTCTTTAGTGGTGTGGGTTTGGTACAAAACACTCACAACGATATAAAATAAATATCTCTTTATTGAAACTAATATTACAATAACAATTAATATAATAAAGAATAATATGAACGTGTATGTATAATAGAAAAATAGCA
>JAIPRL010006190.1:0-28530 GCA_025469235.1 Pemphigus obesinymphae | reverse complement strand
ATTTAATTTTATGTGTAATTGAAATTTGCTTTTTTTAGAATTAAATTAATAAATGCTTTTTTTGGCTTTTTTTGGCTACTTAAAATGCTTTTTTAAGGATTTATTTTGCTACAAAATCCGAGCCCTAATAATTAGTAATTTTATTAGATTCATCTATAAAATATAAATTTTATAGGTTACGAATACTACGAAATTTAAAGTTATACTTTTGAGATATTCAAAAATTTTAGAATCTTTTTATGTGCTTATTGTATTTCTACGATGACAATTTTGCCTCAAACTATAAGTATATATCTAATTTTTCGTGTATTCAAAACAAATTGAGAACGAGATAATTTCTATTCCTAATAAATTATTAAACAATACAATAAATTTCCTGTGAAAAAAACTTTTTGGAATGTATTGAGCAAAGAAAAACATACAAAACAAGAACCAAAAATAAACAAAATTTAAGGGAAGTTATTGTTTTACGACTAAATATAATATTATGCATATTTTAATTCCAATTATGTATGTAAAACAGCGTATGAAAATTATGGAATATTTAAATCCGAATACCGAATTACATTCAGTTATTAATGCACACACACATTTATAGCAATGCCTCTATTCGTTTAACAGTCAGCTACTATATTATACACGAACTTTTCATCAACTTCTCGTATTACTATATATTTTATGAACTTGTTCATGTTATTTCAGCGACATGCTAATATATTTGAAAATGATGTAGACATTTAACATAAAAACAATTTTATTCTCAAGTAAATAGGAATGTTCTATCCAAATTGTATAATATTGTATAATATACTTTAGCATTATTTAGGTATTATCAATACTCAGATCGACAAAGAATACATTCAAAAAGTATTTAACATACATCTCGATTATTGATTTTTAAGATGTACCATTTGAGAATTGGAATATTTATTTATTTTTTTTACTATTTTTGGAATATTTTATTACAGAAAACTATTATACAAAACTAATGAAACTATAAAAACTATTCTTAGTTATAAAAAAATTAAAAGTATAGATACATTTAATTTTATTTCGACTATAAGTAATTTCCTGGATGAATCTGAAAATTAGTAAATTTGGAATTTCATCTGTATCTCCTTAATGTTAGATCGAATCGTAAATTACAGTATTTATACTTTGATATAGACACTACTTAGATAAATACATTTTTTAAATATGATTTTTATAAAATTTATATTTTTAACCAAAATTTCATCATCAGTGGGTTTTGATCGTGATATATTGGAATGTTTAATTGATCTATTTCTACTTATTTTTTTTAAGTCCTTTATTGTGACTATTAGAAACCGGGTAAATCTTGGAAAGATGGCATAGGTAATTATTATCTGAGTTATTCAACTAACATATTCAAACTCAAATTATATAAAAGAAAAACGTGAATTTTTATATTATTGTGATTTGAAAGATGAAAAATTTGATTCAATAAATATTGAACCTATATCAATTAATTAAATAACTTATAATCTTTATATATGTTTAGATCAATCGATATATCGATCGAAAAATAATGGATAGATATTGAGTCATCTAAATTTACAAACACCGGTATTTACCGATGATGGTGCATAAAGTTCAACAATTTATAATAATTAACAAAAATGTGTACCTATATCTTATGTTATTCCAACTCGTTTTAATAATATCTAGTAATATATTAAATACTCGTGCATATGTGGACCTATGTGATGAATAATTTTTTGGCCGATCGTTCGAATTCATCAATCAACCAATAATACCGAACTAGTGTAATACCTAAGACGGGGTATAGATCTATTATAAAAACTACTGTAAAATTTGTGATATAAAACAATCGTTATACGAATCAAATTCTGAATTTATCGATTTGGTTCAACCAAAAATTATTTGATCCAACAAAAATATATATATAAAAATGTATGTACAATATAAAAAATAACAATTTAAGTATAATTGATATAGGTACCTATATTATATAAAAAATATATGTATCGAGAGTATTCGAAAAAATATTATAATTTATATTTTTAAATACCATTTAGTTTTAACAGTAAGTCATCATCAGGATACAAATGAATATATAATAAAAAATAAAAATAAAATATGAAAATTATTAAACGATGAACGAGTACATTAAAATAAAATAAATACATTAAAACTGGCAACAACCGTTTAAAAATTATGTGTCGTTGTCTAACAGGTATTGTTAAATATCATTATCTTTAAAAACTGTTTGTATATTTAAAACATTATTTGAGTATTAGGAGAATTACTAATTTATAATAAAGTAAAACATAACAGTTTTAATGATATTTTAAATATACAAACAGATTTAAAAATGATAATAATTTACCAATACATGTTAATTAGGCAATGATACATAATTTTCTAACAGCTATTTTAATAGGTATATCAATGTCACAATAGTTTTAATAATTTGTTTCATATTATTAGTATATTATATGTATTATGTTTGTTAATTTTAATATTATTATTTTTTTTTAAATTTTTATTATTAATTTGTAACCTGATGATGACTTATGGTCAAAACTATAGCTGTTACTTGAATACTCTCGCCACATAATATTTTTATAATTCATACTTATTTTACTTAGATATATATTTACAGGGTTGGGCAAGATACTATAAAAAAGTATTTTGATACATGATACATGATACATTTCGTTTGTAGAAAAGATACAAGATACTGTGAAAAATACAATAATTATTTTATATTAAAAATTGTTTTTAATTATTACAATTTTATAAAAATATTATATGTATAAATGCTTCTCAAAACTCAAAACAATTATTAATAATGGTACCTATACAAATAAAATATATTATATTATAGCATTATATAAATATAAATATACATATTATATTATGACAAATGTGTATACAGCTACATAGGTATCGAAATTTTTTTCGAGAGAGTGAAATACATTTAAATAAATATTATCCGATTACAATAATTGTATTCAAGACATTACCTATTATATAAAATAATTTATATTTGAAATATTATAAAATAATAATAATAATAGATACCTATATTTTTAATTATAAAATTATGTAGTATTTCAGGCATAAGTGCTCAAATACGAAATAATTATTTGATCATAAAATTATATCGTATATTTTTCATCATTTCATGATGTAATTGTATAATGAAGTTAAAGCATGAAAATTTAGAATTGATAAACCGCGATTTGGCGTCAATATCAACAATGAACAATAAATATCAAAATAATTGTTTTATTTTTATAATATGATAGAAAGAAAAATTGAATAAATGTGATTACTGGCTACATCATAATTCGATTTTTGATCAGTTAATGTATATTTTTTTTGCATAAAAAGATAAATGATACTAAAAAAAATGTATCTAGATACAAGATACATGCTACTTTCAGAATATGTATCATGATATAAGATACAAGACACAATTGTATCTCTAATAGGTACGTATATCAAAGATAGGTACATATATCTGTTATACTGTCCAACCCCGCATATGGGTATATATTGTTATATTTTTTATAATATATATTTATAATTATTATTTTTATAAGAGTATTGTATTTTTTAGACTGATTATTTTTCGGTTTTTCAATTTTAAATGTGAGTGTTTCGAACGTTTTTGAAAAATAAAAATAAATAGTTTTTAAATAATTATCCATGTAAACATTATTTATTTATTTATTTGAATTTAACGGGTTTGACAACCTAATTACATGTGCAATATTAAATTTACATTGTTAAGTAGTGTATAGTACAGGTGCATTGTATATAAAATAGATAATAAATAAATTATAAAATAACTTAAACTAATAATTTACAAGGATAATATAGATAATAGTACAATGAGTTTAAAACAAAATAGTGATAACTTATAACTAGTAGGTAGTCTCATTTAACTAGGTAGGTACGTAAATTACGATTTAAATCTTATTTAAAGGAGGATAATGACTGATTTGTGAAATATTCAATCTTATATTTATTTGATAAATACATAATTCGAGAAATTGAACAATCAACGCATAATGTGTTTGTTGAGTGTTAGTATAAAAGGTAACATTCGATCTAGATATATGTTGCGGAACTAAAAACGATAGACGACTAAGAAACTAAGGACAATCATTATTATTCTCAAGAATACTGTATAAAAATCATATATCAAGTTTTATTCCACGTAATTCAAGGGAATCCATATTAGGAAGATACAAAATCGGAGCATAATAAGTATGAGGAATACGAGGAATATTGCAACGGTAGTAGAGAAAACCAAAAGCTTCTAATGGTTTATGTTTGAGAAAGTATGGAAATCAAATAGTAGAACAATAATCAATAAGGGACCTAATGTAAGAAGTATAGATTAGATTTTATGCACTGAGGCTTATAAAATTACCACGGGAAAATTTGATAAATCCAAATCGCATTGAAGATTTATTTTTTTATATAACTTATATGCGTATCAAACGTCAGTTTAGTATTAAGGAAAATACTGAGATCTTTAAAATTTAAAACTCGTTCTAAAGGTTCATTATTTATATACTTAGTAAATATTTAGAACGTTCGAACGATTAAGGGACATTGATTTACATTTATTTACATTCAGCTGAAGATTATATTGGTTACATCATATTTTGGAGGGTGCGTTTAGATCTAAATTAAAATCATAAATAAATAATTCATTAAATCTATTATATAATATGCTAACTCCGAATAGACGGTTTTTTTTGAAAAAGAAAACTTTACGCTTTTTATTTAATTCCGCTGACCGTTTTCCGTACCGGCGGCCGCGTGGGTATTTTATTTTCCGTTTTTATCGCTGTCGTGCTTTGGATTTGTGATTTTTCCGTTTTCCTTTCGTTCGTATTTCAACTTTTTCCAAAATGCGAAGTTTAGGTACACACTGTATTTACTTGGAAGAAAACCGTTTCACCGTCCGTTTCTTATCACTTTCAGCATTTTTTGCGTTATGTTATCACCCCAAAATCGGCGTTTTACGAGGACGTGGAGATCGTATTCGGATTTATCGGACGTTTTAATGCCCGACTGAACATTTCTTTGTCGACGAATCGTCCCTGCACTACATGTTCGTTCTCAATATTTGTAGATACCTACCTATATATTATGAGTCGAAATACGGTACCATCCGTTATCTGAATAGTTTAAATTTGAGAAATATAATAATAATAATAATAATAATAATAATAATAATAATAATAATAATATACCTAATTCATTTTATAATAATAAAATCATTACGGTTTGATCTTTTTTTTTCGGTCGGTTGATGATTGGATTTTTAATTTTTGGAAAAATTTTAAATCGTCCAGGATGTTAAAAGTTGCGCCCTCCTTGTAGCTATACACGGGGGTACACATTAATTATAATAATATCCAGTGGCGTACACAGAGGGGTGGCTATAAATAAATAGATAAAAATGAATGACAAAATAATTACATTTTTTTTTTTTATAGTCATACATTTTGCCTAATTTTGTACTCATGATATAATAAAAAAAAAACTGTGCAGTAAACGGTGGTTTTATTTTTGGATTATTTTAAGATACTTATTTGAAAATTAAAAATATTATAAGTTTAATATTTAGGCATAAGTATACCTGACAAAAAGGTTTTTGACAGAAATACTACATGAAAACAAACTATGGGATAGGTCATGAGGTTATAAAATATAATATTAATACATTGATTTGGTATAGGTACTTTTAAGTTTTCATTGATACATTTCTTTAAATTTTAAAATTGATTATTTCTTAGTTTGTTAATAAATGAGAAAATTATCCAAGAAAAACAGCTTAGTAATAATAATAATATAGTTCATTGAATTTTAATTACTACAAAATCAAATCTCATTTATAAAATAATATTAAATCGTAAATAAATTAAGTGAAGGCTGAAATATACGTTTAAATTTTAAAAAATATTATGTTTTAAACATTAAAACATGTTAAAACATGTTTAATATTTTAAAAAACAAAAAAATAAAAAATAAAAATACGTACCCTGTGATAATTTTAAAATGTTTAAAACCAACATTTTCGGATTTTTGAGGAAATAATCATTATTTTTCGATGGTTTTTTCTCATGCGTTTTTAAAAATCAATAAATTACCTTTTCAAAGTACCACGCGGCCAACATTATATTCCAAAAAATGGATATGCATTCAAAAATTAGATCATGACGTCAAATATTCTGGTCGATAAATTGCTCAAAGAAAAATCTAAGACCAATTAATATCATAGTGAAACGAGAAAATATTTTGCACCGCTCAGAATATAAAATGTATAGTTATTATTATATTCATTTTAGGACATTATTATTAATTTTTCGAGTCATCAAACTCTATTTCCAATTATTATTATTTAAAAAAAAAGTTCTATCAACAAAAATGAAGTTTTGGTATTTAAGTTTTCAAAATTAATATTTGTTGGTTCTTTTTCAGTATCCCTGGACCACCTCTCCATAAATACGTCACTTATTATTATAATATATATTTTTAACAGTATTCTATGTATAGCAGTATAGCACTGAAAAAGCACCTTTTTTATTCCTTCACGTCTAATTTTGTGTCTACTGATTACTTATTTATTCTCCCCCCCCCCCAATTAATAAATCCTGCGTACGCCACTGATAATATCGTATACAACCCCGAGTTTCGTATTCTAGTCAAGCAGTAAACGATAATTATTATTATTATTATTATTATTATTATTATTATTAATGTTCGTTTAAAGACGACCGTACCCGCGGAGGAGCGCAGTACAGACGTCGGCCGCGTGCACACACTGCAATCGCGTTCTTATGTGCACGCGGCCGTGACCATTAATCGCGCATGTACCTTTTACCCCGTTCGACGACACGACCGCCCGCGGCAAAGGGATGCAAAAAATTAATCACAATATCGCCGCCGCCGCCGCCGCCTCCTCCTCCGTCCGATAACGTTTAATATATCGCGGGCTCGGAGTAAAAAGGTTCTATATCACAAGTACTTTTTTATGCCCGATTATTAATTTGTATATGGGCTGTATTTTGAAATCGGAATGATCTAATATTGAACCATTATTCAATGAGTAACAGCGAATCGAAATCTATATTTATTAAGTCACGGACGATTTAAATTAAAAAATGCTCTTCTGAACAATTTTAATATACCGTGATAGAACATTTTTGCTCTCAGCCCGCGATATTTATACGAAATTCGAGTTTCCCGTATATATACGTAATAACGATATAAAAATAAAAAATAAAAATAACGTATAAATATGCAAAAAAATACGTCGTAATAATGATATCACGGTGACGATATATATATATATATATATAGTACAGTATACGCACACATAATAATATACGAGTGTAGACGACCGCGGAGAGACGCATAAAATATGGCGAAACGGGGGACGAGAGCAATAAGAGATTTTTTTTTTTTTATCGTCGAACAATCCGTGACGTTTTTCGTATTAAAAATGCACTTTTGCGACTTCAACTTATATTGCGTATGCTTTTTAATCACATTTCAGAAAAAATAAAACATTAAATTTTTCAGTAGTCGCGGTAGGTACGTTTTACGGTAAATAATTACGAAGGTGATATTGTTCGGCGATTGAAATCCACGGGCGCGTAGCCATTAGTCAATTTACGGAGTAAAATTCTCACTCAAATTATAACGTGTCCCGTTATAATATCGTTTTGTCAGTGTTCACATTGAATCCGCCGTATTTGGTGTGAAATTCGTGCCATTTTAATGTCACACGGTGTTATTTCGATAAAAAAAAAAAACCATCATGTAACCCGCGGTCATTTAAGGTTAGATTTTCGCTATTGAATTACGTGGTACCTATAGATTATTTTTAGTTTTGGAATGATATTTTTAAATAAGTGAAACAGGAGAGTCTTCAATAATGAAGATAAAAATAACAGGAATTTTCATTTCCATTTATCCTTTTTACAGAGTACAATCCTTTGATTCGTGACAGTTATTAATGAAACATTTAACATTATAAGCATACATTAGAGTATTAGGTCAGTACCTTTCTGGTGAATTTAATATTTCGTTTTGATAACTAAAAACTCACCTTTATAAAAAAAAAAAAAAAAAAAAAAAAAAAAATACGGTACTTAGAAAATAATCCCCTCTCTTTTAATGATAAATTAATGTTTAATGTAATTATAATAATTACAAAAACTTCAAATTTGTTCTGATGTATATGTTGAGGCAAAATAAAACTTACAATTTATAATAATAGATAAAGTGGTTGAATAATTATTGTGGATATTTCGGGTAAGGGTCGAAACAAAGTTATTAGATAAATTGAGGTATTATAGGTACAATAAATTGAATGACGAAATCCAAAGAGGCAAAAATAAAGAGAATCAGAATTATTCCAAAATGTTATAAAATAATTTATAAATGCTTACGGGTCATGTTTTGGAAACTTTGTTCGTACTTAAATATCTCTGTCCATTTAAAATAAATAAAAAAATCTAATAGGTATCTCTTTTACGTTATATAGATATATAAAATATATTATATTCAGAAGAAAAAAATATTATACAGTCTTGTTGGTGGGTTGTTTAAAAAAAAATGTACTCAGTAGATACTGAAAAGGATATCACAATATATCATTTTGTTGTCATTTATGTGAGTTTTGGCGATTATTTATTATTTGTGTTCTAGCGAACACATTTATTGAATTCCATAGAACATCAGTAGATATTAAGTACTGTCATAGACAAAAATTTCAAATTAAATTGTTTTTTATTTTAATAAATATTAATTTTTATTTTAAATCACATATACCATTGTATACAAAAAGTTTTTCTCAATATAAATATTTAATTAAATATATTTTAAACACAATATATTAAGCATAGAAATGTAACAATATAAGTACCTTTTTTCCTGAAAATTATGTTTTTTGAATTTTCTGAACATTTAAAAAACGTCGTTTAGTATATTTTGCTTTTCCACTGTCAATATGTATTTTTTAACCCAAACAGTAAGTATAAATTAATCGAAACTCTAACCGGACCAAATAAAACGATAAAATAACTAGTCCCTAGTCAAATGTCGCGTTATGTTTCTTATGTTTTCTTTTTATTTATTATTATTGGTCAAAAATATGTATAAAGAAGATACGTGATACTGCTGGGAAAACTGCTGAAAATCGAACTACTATTATTTAACATTTTTACCAGGTATCATATAAATATAGTTTCTTGTAGATTTAATTATGTATAAATATCTATTTTAATATTTTTTGACTATTAATAGACTAATACCGGAGAATCACAACTAAGCATTTTATAAAATGTCAAAAATATGTATTTGCCACGACCTGTCTTTAGGAGGACGCCAAACATGCATTATTTCCCCCAAAAAAACTGTTTTGCAAGAAAAAAGGTTTCTTAGACTGTAATAATAGTTGAAAAGACCAATAGACCAATCGAGACGATATTTTCATTTTTATTATCTCGAATAAAATTCAAAATAGTTTCAGTTATACTAGCTATAGTAATTCATTTTCTTAGATCTCTTTATATATATTTCAAATAGGTACACGAGTATATAATATAGGTACCACTAAGACCGTCGTTAACATTTTGATGGCCTTGTAAGCAATATTTTGTAAAAATTTCCACTTATGAATTACGATTTTCTATTTTTTTTTTTGTTTTTGCTCGTCAAATGTTTTAAAATAAAATCACGTAGTCCCTAAACATGGGAGGTCCTAGACGAACGCCTGCCCTTTTTACATTCCTAAAACATTATTTATTTCTGGACACCACTATGATCGTATGGGATCACGGTAATCGGCGAAAAAATTACAACACTTATCCGTTTACGTGTGATTTTTGAGGCAAGAATTTATGGAACCCGAACGATGTCTTGGGATATCGTGCGTGCGATGTATTCGGGTGTTCAAACATCACTATTGACAAAATTAGTACGCATTTCAGGTCTCAAGTGTATTAAAAATTAGTATTAAAATCACAATTATTATTAAATGATATTTATAATAATTCATTCGTTAAGTTACTAGTCGGCTAATATTGTCTAGCCTATATTCCTATTAAAATTTAATTAATTCATTTTTTCTTGTATACTCGGTAATTTTCGACCATTCTCTTTATTTGGTGGTCAATTTATTCCATATAATCTTTCACATTCATCCTTCTACGGCTTACTAATAGTCAATTGATAAAAACGACATTATCTCTTTGGTATTTTCAAATGCATTCCACGAACATCCGAATCGAGATCCGGTGATTGACAATATCAGTTAATCCTTAACAGATCAAAAGTTCCTCGTGAACCATTTCAATTTTCGAGTAAGAAGGGAATCGTGGTAGCACATATCTTCCTCTTATTTATGCTCGTTTTAATTGACTATAAATACGGTTAGATGACCTAGAATTGGACAAACATAGAAATTTATTTTTATTTTTATTTAAGTGAACTTGTATAGTATTATTATACAATCGCGGTTTAATCGATCAACTGTAGATATTTTGCCAGACCAGATACGTTTATACGTCGTTTTCGACATTTTCATAGTCACGGGACTTTAAATACCGGTGGCCGGGAACTACATAGGACGTATAATGGGTGTGTACGTTATATCGTGCGTTTGAGTGCGGTCTTTGTCGTAAACCGTACATTATAAAACGTCCGGCACTGACGGTTTGGTTTTTGGCCCGCTCGTCCGGCGAGTGCTACGAATTATCGTTTTCGAATCACGCCCACGCGGGGCTCACAATTCTTTGCTCTTTTCGGAATTAACACACGCACACGTACATCGGACGAGAATATAATACTCCTCGCAGAGAGAGAGAGAGAGAGAGAGAAAGAGAGAGAGACAGCTTTTATACAAACCCCGACCCACCGACGTGCGTATACGGATAGTGAATTTTTTCCCCTTTCCCGATTCCGTTGCCTCCGTCATTTCGGAAACAGGAAAAAAAAAAAAAAAAGAACACCATATACACTCGACATGCGTGTATACGGATGGCGAACATTAGAGTTTTTAAAATTATTTATTTCCAGCTATACCGTATTGTATATTATGTCGTGCGCTATACACGCCACGTCGACGCCCAGCGAGATCTCTGGCATCACGCCCCCTCCGAAAACCGTTCGTCAACCGGACCTTTTCTGCAGCAGCCGCCCTATGACGCCAGTTATTTTATTTTTTTATTTTTATACCAGCTCGCCCTTCCCCGCGTCCGCACGTGCATTCGTGTCCGGCCCGCGTAACGCACTATGTGGTTCGCCGACGTGGCGAGGTCGCGTGGATCCATTTGTACGAACATTTTCACCCGCGAGCACCACCGAGTGAAACGAGTGATTTTTTTCGATTTTTTTTTTTTTGTTTCCCGATTTTTTTTTTGCCGAGGGACTTTGGCCGATTCGACATTGGCTACGAGCACCGCGAACACAAAGGAATATTGGCAACGACAGTCGCGCGCGAGGACGTATTATTGTGCGCGTTACAATATTGTACGTTCCGATCGCCATCGCGCACCGACATAAATCTATACCCGGGCCGATGTTCGACGTTTACCAAAAACGTACAGAGATATTTTCCATTTACCGTATTTTCTATTTTAGTTTTCCGTGTGGAAAATTTCAACTCGGCGTAAGAACTATTATCATCGGTCACACACCGTTTTTGGGCTCTCGTGCGTTTTCTAATCGTGTCGGTATACATATTATTTTGAGGACAGCGACAATTGCGATCGGTTTTGCGGCGCAAATTCACGGTGAATCGATCGACAGGTCGCACGCGTATGTGGCGGTTTAAACAAAACAAGCGAAAGCCCTCTTACGGGCAATAGATTTGTTGCCCGATGGAACAAATACACCCGCAAACGGTTCTTTGCGAGGAGTCGTTCTCGTGATCCATTGTCTCGTGTTCTTCGGTCGTTGGAACCGTTACGTGATGTCCACTATGATGAACATTCGGACTATTTTCTATTCCTACTAGAAACAAAACCATGTGCGCTTTGCACGATATTGTGCACCGTTTAAAAACATCGGGTCGTCTACTTATTTAAGTTTCATTGATGATAACATTAAAAAAAAAAAATAAAAATAATATATATTAAAATCAATGTATTATAATTTATTCTAGGGATAGCGTGTTGTTTTAATTTTTATCCTCGGGATTCTTACACACATAATATTGTCATCGTCAAAATGTAAATCATATAACTTTGGTGATTTTGACTAGCCCGCTGTTTCCCGTCCATATTTCAAGTCTCCTACGTACATATATAAATAAATGCAACTCCCAAATTACACGAATATATCAGTGGGAAATTAAAATAATATCAGATTAACTGAGTTGCACATAGTACATTTTGCCATTTTGGTAAATTTGAGTATGTACATAGTGGAAGCACAGAATAAGTTATTAATATTGTATTAAGATATAACTATATACATACTTTATAAAAGTATAATACTATTTCATAGATATATATAAATATATTTGAATTTTGATTTTTGAATATTGACATCATATTATGTAGATATCAGATGATAATATTAGACGTTTCATGCAAAAAGTGTACGGGAAACACAAAAACCAAATGTTTTTACTAGTTTTACGTATATAGTTTATATTTATTATTGTTTATTATTTCTATATATTCTTCTGAAGTTTTTGGATCCAAGGAATAGTTTGTAGTAATTTTCCATGCTTCGTTATTGCTGGTCTTCCTCTTCATTCTTAATATTTTTCTATATTTACTTTGTATATTTGAATCGTAGGCTTCCTCTATAGTTTTTTTAATTTTGTTATTCTTTCTGAACCCTAGAAATCCTCCTAGTATCAGTATATTTCATATATTATATCATATATTCCATTCGTATCACCTCCTGCTGATAATTTCCCATTATTATCTATATTTTTTCCAAAACCTATTTTTACACTTCTTTCTCAGCCCATCTTATTATCTGTATCCTTCTGTAGAATTAAACTTCAAAAACCTTCATCGCTATTATATTATTATTCACAATATTCTACGTTTCGCTCCCTTTCAACATATTATTCAAACGTACATTTTTAGCAGATTTTTACAATTTATTGTAAAGGCTGTAATTTCTTGAGGTAAAGAAACTACTTTTCTGATTAAATGTCACATCGGCCTGTCATACTCTCTTTATTATTTATTTTTACATTTTCTATGTAAGTTTAATTATAGTATTTTATACCACATACTACATAATACAACTCGAGTAGAAATTTATATCGAAATAAAATTTAAATTAACTATTAGAGGTTTCATATTCATAATATTCAATACTACTGATTTATTTTCAAGTGGGTTCTTCTATAACCTATGTTTATATTCCTATTCAACAGAAAATAACATTTCATCACAAAAATTTACAAAAGTTGGAATACCTCATAATGTATAAGCTATTGTGTTTTTTACAAATATAAAATTTAAAACTTTTTTCTAATTTTCTGGGTATATGATAATAACGGAACAGATGTAATAACATCACGTTTGTAGACCCGTATTATATAGATACATGAAAAATATTACAGTATAAACACGATTTAACTATAAAAACGTATAGAACAATTTTATTTTAACGTGGTCGGTGATAACTCATAGGTCATAATATGTATAGTAAAAACTTTAACTTTGCATTTTTTAGTAATATAACAGGTGTGCACTTTAATGTTTTCAGTAATAATTCATAAGTTATAATATGCATAGGTAGTAAAAATATGAACTTTTAATATTTGATTTATCTTATAATTGCAATTATTTCACCTATCTTTCTTCTGTCAGTTTATAGTACCACTTATTTGGACCAGCTTATGTTATCTACTAGCTTTAAAATCAAGACAATTAAGAACAAATATCTTATAAATTATAAACATATATACTAGCCAAAATACCCGGCTTTGCTAGTGATTTATATATATTTTCCACTCTTCAATATACAATATGATAAATACTATTAATATTAGGTATTCGTTATATTATATTTTACTGCAATTCGTACTTTCTAAATATTAGTAAAAATTTGTCTATTATAAATGAACATAATTATTTACTTTTTATTGTTAATATTATTATAATTAATACTTATTAGAAAATTACCCGCGAAACAAGAAATGTAAACTTTTTTTTTCATTATATAATTTCCATTTCCAACTTTCATAATGCCAAAAAAAAATAGTAATCGAATATTTTATAAAGTGTCAAAATTTTTGATTATGTCCTTTTGGTATTAAGATGTTTAGGTTTCTATCTATTTAATTTATATTAAATAACTAAACTAATTTATAATTATTAGTGACTATAATATGGCTTATAAAAATATATAATGTTATAATATAATATTATCTGACTTTACTTGTTAACGAAATCATAATTTTCAATTTCCATGATTATCCATTGATAAAATAAGTTTTTGTATTGATTAAAAGTATATTAATCTCAAAACCTAAGATATGTAAATATTTTTCCATTACATTAGTTTTATTTCCATCTTTTAATACGTTATACCTGTTAACTTTTTAACAATTTTTGAAATCGTTACGGTTTCTAATCCATGTTAAATTTTTTTATAGATAATTAGGTAGATAGGTGATTAGGAAACCAACAAAATAATTTTGTTCATTACAATGCTTGATAATGTATTTTACTGATTAGGTACTTCCATGGTAACATTTTCAAAATTATATTAAAATCTGAGAAGAAGTATGTAAAATTTTGTATCGATCGTTTGAGTACTATGGATTCCATTAAAGATGGGAAAATAAATAAACATACAAATTTCCTAAATTTTTTTAACCAAGGATTATGTATATTATTATTACAGATGGGTCAAACTCTCAAAATGTAGGTGTCGAATCGAACTTTGAAGTTCAAGAGCGAATCCGAACTCGAATCGACCTTATAGTTTGAGGAAAAAAAAGATAGTTATTCATCTTTTTTTGGACCACCTAACTCGAATTCATATATAATAATAGTTTGGTCAAGATTGAACTTCTTCTCATGTTCGAACTTCTACTCAAGTTTGAACTCTTTAATCAAGTTCAGTTTGGTTCGACTTTTTACAACTTAAGTTTGACTTTCAATTTCCCGAATTTAATACTTGAAGTCAGAACGAACTCAGAACATTGAACAGTTTGACCCACCTCTAGTTATTATATTCCCATTAAATCTTTCTCAGTATATTCTTCTCTTTACAATTCTTTTAAATATCAACCCTATTGAGAATATATTTTTACAAGGCTGTACACTACATTTATACCATGATTAGGCCAGTGGTGGCGAACCTATAGCAAGCGTGCCAAAGATGTGCCATCTTTGCACGTTGGTCAAATTTCAGTGGCACACGAAAACATAAAATTCTATTTTGTTTAAAATCATCAAGTATAGTTTAAGAAATTTTAGCGATTGAACCGAAAATGGTTCGACACCTTGCTATAAGCTATATATAATACTTTCATATTAGACTTTATTTAATATATGTTTATATTGTGAGGTAATTTGTAATAATAAACAAACCTTTAGGGATAACAGAGATGAATCTTATAGTGTATTACAGTGCAAATTTATTTTTCATAATTTTTTATGATTATAAATTAAAAATACAGAAGTTCAATCACAGAGAGTATACGGACTTTACCAGAAGAAGGTACACGGTGTTTATGTAAAAATATCATAGGATATACGGCATGTACCCTCCACTACAGTCCTGTATTTTTAATGATAATCTATTTTTATTCCATCTATTTTTTCTTCGTGATTTGAACGCCTTTTTCCTACTATATACTTATTTCGCGGCCAATAGATACGTAACTCATAAAATTATTTAATTTCCATAATATTTTCTCGGACAAACATGTGATTATATAGTTTTTAGCGTGAGAAATACCACAAAAACAAATAAAATCCTTCATGGACCGCGCACGAAGACTATATACCTAATAGCCTTAGTTATGTATAACATAACTTATAATAAATTATATTGGGTTTTAGCCTTTGTATAATGATGTAGATTACACGTTATAATAACATTGCATTTATATACACGAAACGAGGTAATTTCTAAAACTGCAAACTGCATTTTTATTGCGCGCAGCTCATTATTCGATTCAACTAAACGTACAGTTAAAATATACAACTTAGTATATATTGTAAAATTACCGATTATGTAACACAATTATATTGCTTTCGTGTCCATGCTGAAAACAAAACGAAAAATACGTAAAAAAATACCACTGGCTTCGAATGAAAAGAGTTCTAACGTTTTATTTTGAAATTCTTTTAGATATTGTTTTTAATATTCAATTTACAATACATTTTATATGATATAGAATCGAGACTCTAGTTAACATATCGATTCAGCCAGTATCATTTTGTCTACTTCAGATAAATTTAAATCAATTTATTAAATCTGTAGGACAGGCCCATTTTCCACCAAAACCGTACCTATCCCTTTTCCATCAATTCACTTTTCAACCAACTCAAAAATTGATAGTGTGTATAATAATTAACTACCTAAACACTTAGTAGCTCGTAGGTAAAATAACTACTATATAAATATAGTAAAAAATACTGAACTTAATTTCTAATTTGTAATAATGTTCCAAATATTTTATTATTTATCAAAGCAATATTCATATTTTTTTTTGTATATATAACATATATAAGTATACGCTTTTTGGAATTTGGGAGAGCACATGCCTCCTTTGACCCCCTCTTGTTATACCCAATATAATGTTACCCTTTTGTGCCTGCCTATATTTTAGTCTGTCATTTTAACTAGGTATTATAGAATGTTTTATAATATAAAATATGAAAATTACTTAGTTATAAAATAATTAAAAATAGTAATGAGTTAGGCATTTTTTGCATTGTAGTAAATGGTATAGTGATAAAACTATCAATATTGCCAAAAAAAATAATTTCTGACATTTACTTTTTGAGTTATTTTAATTTTATAAAAGTGGGGTAACATTGATAGGTATAGGTTTATTAGACATAGGTAATGCAAACTAATTATAAATTAATTTCAATTTTATTATTAAATATTTTTAAATTAAACAAATAAATATATCATTTGGTATATATTTTAACATGCATAAATAAATTATTATTTAACACAAATTTTAATTCCTTATACTAGGTATCTAATTATAATACATAATTATAACAATCATAAATGAATTAACATATTCAGTCTTGATTTTCAAAATATAATTTTTTTTAAAAATATATTAAGCTTCTTGTACATCTACTGAGTAGGAAAATTTATATTTTATATTGTCTCCGATGCCTTCTACCATTTGATATTTTAATACCGTTTCAATATGTTCTGTACCCACATCAAACACATCACTATTTACAATTTTAAACGTTTGTTTTGATGTATCTATGGATTTTAATTCAGTAACTGTAATACTATTTTCAACCATACTTTTTATGTTAGAAAAGCTATTTTATCTTGTTCATTAAAAACAGCAGGAGCTCCAGGTCGGTTAATATGTTTTCCATTGATTCTGTTATGTAAATTCCCATATAAAATTTTATATAATTTGCTAGCAGCCAATATTGAAATTTCGCCATTCGCTATTTTGGTCAATGCAATCTCGTTCATCTTATTCTCATCATAATTTTTGTATGCCCGACTACCAGACTTCTGTTTTGAGTGCGAACCACTAATAAAATTAAGAAAAAAAATATGTATCAAATTTACTAGACAAAAGTTATCAAAGTTACCCCACATTAAAAAAAAAAGCATGTGACACCTTAGTTTCAAAATAAAACTTAATTCATAACAACGTATTTCGTTGTCCATGCCATTACAAAGTTATTGATATACGTAAAACTATTGTACTTAAAAATGTAGGTACTTACTTTTGGGCAGATGTTAATATTTTGAAAGGTAATATTAGTTTTTGCAATTACGTTTAATATTAACCGATTACAAACGTATATTGATAAGAGCGGTTTATCAAAGCCTCATTTTTGACAGATGACCTTGTGAACCACCCAACAAAATATGAAAAACGACAATTCGTATACGTTATGAACTGTTTATATACCGATGTTTTGATAAAATAATATCAATTATCAATGTTACCCCATTTTACGGTACTATAAATGATATAATACGATAGCATATTTCATGATTTATCAACAGTTTAAAATTTGGTTTTTGCTAACTCAAAAAGTACCAAAACTGTTGCTTAGCCTCTACTGAATTTTACCCGTCAATATTATGATTGAGAATATTAAACATTTATTTCATATTTATTATAATTTATTATCTATATAATATCTTTTTAGAGTAAATAATTGTCTGCAATTGTGTATAATTTTGGGAAAACTTTTAGGATAGTAGCATCAGCAACAGTTGCATTTATAATAAGTTTGTCATTATTGTGTTATGTAGCTAGAAAATAACAAATATTTATTAGATATGTTAACATGTGTATTATGGATGAATAATTTCGTATAAAAAAGATCTGACAGATTTGTTACAATAATACTATATAGTGCCACATTAATTAAATATATATTATTTGTTATTGGTGACCATACAAATTTTATTTTAGCATAAAATGTGTGTCTTAAAATTACTAATAAGATGGTATAAAAAAAGTGAATTTAAAAAAAAAATGGATTAAGGACCCTTCCATTCTAAGCTTATGGATTTACGATAAGATAGCAGGCATTATCACTCTCTTCTCTTTCATGGCGTATCTTTTGATGTTTGTTAAAGATCAATGTCTATCATATTACCTTGAAACGAAGTAATTTTTTTTTTTTTTAATTACATTACGTAGTAAATTGTGATTTTAATTAAAAGATGATAGTATCGATATACCGAGTATTTACATCGTCCTTCCTTTCCCCTGTTACGACGTCGCGTCGGCGAATCGCTATTCAAATAATCAAATGCGTTCCAATCAAAGACCATATTCCGAGTATAATTATTTAAAAATAAATAATGTTATTAATTTTTTTTCTATAAAACGATTCCGGTGTACATAACACAAGTATTATTATTAGCGATTATATGGCTAATAAAAAATCCGACATCAATATACACTATATATTCATAGTACATATAGTACCATAGTAAATATTTGGTGTAAATTTCAAGTTTTCGACATTGAAAATTTTTTTTTAAAAATTATCTAGTTATAATATCAACTATAATGAATTTTCTATCAATAACTTTTATATCAGAAAACACTTACTTTACTTGTTCTGTCCGAAAAAGTGTAAGTGTTCATAAAAAAATAATATAAAATTAACATATTGGATTTAAACTTTAAATCCAATACGTTAATCCTTACATTCAAAATCTCATTTTAGAATTTGTATTTGTTCAGTAAATTATATATATATATATAATATTTATAATTATATTTATAAATATAATATATATATATTTATATTATTTATAATTATATATTTTATTATATTATATATATACATATATATAATATTTTGCAATTGTATAGGATTATTTAACCCTCTATAGGGTAGTAAAAATATATAAAAACCACTTATATTCGTACGGTAGACGTTTAGAGTAATTTTGATGATCTGAAAATTATCTAAACTATTGTATATATAACTTGTTATTAGACACTTGTAAAAAGATCACAAAGAAGCAAAATTAATTTTTTCATGATTTTACTTTTTAGTAGCTTATTACCATTCTACTACATATTTGTACCATTTTTGTTCCATGGAATATCAAAATCTAATCCTGTAGTTTGTGGCTGGAATAGATGCCACTAAACGTTAAAGGTAAGTAGGTATATACATTTTCCTGAATTTAGAATTAAATTATATTATTTTCATACCTACATTTATAGTATAATAAAATAAAATACAATCATAACTATAGAATGGAAAAACTCAACATAGCATAAAATATAACATAAGTCAATGTATAAAATATAGATTTTATACGAAGATTATATAAAATATTTAGATTATATATAAATAAGACTTTATAGTCAAACATTATACATGTAAATATTATATATATATATATCTAAAATTATATATTCAACAAAAAAATATTACGAGTATGTAATATAGAATTCATTTTACTAACAGAAATGTAATAATATAATGAAACAACTCTTAGAATATTTCCAATAAGATTAGGAACAATATAGTGAGACTCATATATGATGGAAAATTTATAATAACACGATTTTCAAAGGTGATTTAATATCAATAAATAAATTGGGCCCATCCAATTCATTAAAATTGAATGTATTATAACTCATAAGTAATATGGTATAAGGTTGGTCTTTTGAAAAATCAAATATGTTATTTTCATTATTATCTTCTACATTTAAATTATTATCACTGAGTTTTCAATAAAATCAACTAAGAGGTCTATATTTCCTGTATTTGTTGGTTCGGATACATATAATACATCATATAGTTTATCATCACTATTTGCTACTAATATATTTTCAGTTGTATTTTCGTTTGGAATTGGTTCATATGAAGGATCAAAATCACTGTCATCACATTGTTACTTACTGCAGATTTTGGTTCTTTGGATCTAAGTCTATATAATTTGGATATTTCTAAAGAAATGTTTGATGAAACAGTGTCATTTGAATTAATTGAACATAATTTATTTTTTTTAATACCTGTGGTTATATCTATTGGTGTACTACTAAAACTCGGTAAATCTTCGGCATCCTTGTCTCCTCTAAAATCTGAATCAATTGCTTGCTGGTCGGAAATACCATTTAAAATTTCTAAAATATCGTAATTTGATAATTGTGCCATTTTTGTTCGGAATCTGCAACATAAATTGATTTTATACAATACTTAACAAAAATCAGAACGATAAAATAATAGAGCAGCCCACATTTTCAATAGGTATAAGTAGTTTTCAATTATTTGTATATATTCTTTTCGCAAATATTAATTTTGAGAAATAATATACCATTGAAAAATATGGAACATAAAAATTTAAATGATATACAATTGAATAATATTATATTATTAATTTAAAATATTTTGTATTTTTCAATAAATTATGTTATCATTTATCGATTTAACAGGATTGTTGAATAATTGTGAAGTATTTAAATACTTTTTTGTGTACTAAATATTGTATGCAAATAATATAAATTACATAAAACTAAAAATATACCTAGATCATATACATAACATTTTTAAGTCTAACCTAAGTACTTACAATATATTTTAGTGTGACACATTTAGTATAAATATATAGCTTATCGAATTTGGTTTTTAACTGTGTACCTAATGTGAAGACAAATTAAGTATAGATAATTGGTATTAGGCACTACCTATATATAATATATATATTGCATAAATACCTAAATTTTGGTCTGGGGAGCCATAATGGTTAGTAATTAGTAATTAATAATTATTTGAAATTATATTAATATTTTTTTTAGTTGGTAATTATATCCGTTATATTCGTATTTATGACTATTGAAAAAGTTTCAAGGTCTAACATCACGAACTGTGTTATAAGATTTGTTGTAATGTAATAGTGTTTTACGAGACGTCCATGTGCAAGTTCAAGAATCATTCACATTTTATGATTTTCATTTAAACAATATTTAGGTTCTATCGAAATAAAAGCTCTAATAATGTTTACTTTTAATAACTTAAACTACTCATCTTTGAAAAACATTTCCTTCCGTCCGATATAACCACCTATATATTATAAGAAATTATTATTGTTGACGTTTCTCGATGATTTTTTCGGGGGTTTTTTTTTTTGCGATTTTTCTCTAGAAAACAATTATTGGATAAGGAGAACCGAATCGGGGCTAATGATTTTTTTAATTTAAAACGAACAACGTAACAATATATTGTAAAATATTTTCCAAGACGCCACGCCGTGTCATTAAAATATATGTCAAACCATTAATAACTTAACGAACATTTTTATAATAATAATATGATTTTATAAATTGATAAATATAATGTGACCGGTTTTTTTTCGTGTTTTTTAAGTTTTCCAATTAAAGGTTCCCCCCTCCACCCCACCCAACCATCGAGTGAAAATATCTCGCGATTCTAGCTTTTGCAAAAAAAGAGAAGCCAACATAGTTTCTGTCCAAATCAGTTTCCTTGTTGATCTGTATAATATATACATAATACGCATAGTAATAATAATAATAATAATAATAATAATAATAATAATAATACATAAGAAATATTACAGTAACTTTAACCGAACCGAGCCAGCGTATGCGTTTTGCTATCCTTTGGTTCTGTACACTCGAATGCTGTCAAACTATGTACAATAATAAACTTTGGAACACACAGGATTCTAATATCGTACACTAGACTGCACGAGTATATGATATATATAAGGACGGGAATGATTTGCGAAACCATCCATATGCGAGGATCTCATATCCGAACTTTGGCTTTTCAAAAACACAACACGAAACGCATAAATAACAGCAATAATATAATAATTATAACGATTATTATACGATATTATTTACCAAGCAGTAGGCGATTGTGATAAAATCGGTCGAATAACCGAGTGCGGGAAACGATGATAGTGTTTTATATCATGTACGTCAAATGTCTGTTAAGTATTAATAATACACTGAACCAAATATCATTGGTAGAATTAACAATATGCCATAATCAAACTTTAAAAAACAAATATTTGTTGAAATAATACAATTTTTATAATTTTAATGTATATATTGTTAAGCTATTAAAAAATATGTTTACAATAACAAATTCATTTTGTAAATTTCACAAACTATATAAGTTATAATTTGATAAAAACAATTTGTAAAATTAATACAGCTTTTATTATTATAATTAAATATGTTATTAAACAGAAAAAATATTTTGTTTAAGTTGACTATTTTTATTAACAAATAGGCGTTTGTTCTACGAAGAAGAAAGAAAGAAAATAACACACAATATTTATAATTGATTTAACAAAATATTTGTTAGTTGAAAAATTTTTTTATTCAATTGGACAATTTTACCCCAAAAAAAATGATAAGAGATATTGTTAAATCAATAATACGTTTTGTTATTTTACTGTTAAATTAACAAATATTTTATTTCTAAATCAACAAACATTTTATTGGACGTATATTAACTACCATATTATTAAATTAATTTATATTTTTATTGAAACCACAGATATATTTGATTCACTTTATATATATATATATATAATAAGGTCCCACAATATTATTGTCGAATGTAATCTAATGACGGCCAATAACAGCTATTAACCGTGAACAGATCGACTGTTTTTTTTTTGTATATAATCGCCAAAATATTGACTATTTTATACATTCATATATCTAACACCTAGAATACGTATTTTATCCATTGATACGCATTCGAACAGAACGTCTCGAAAATCCTTCTATAATATTTAGATACTTAATCTGTGGACGGACAGGGATATACACAGGTATTTTAAACACCTTTAACGCTCCAAATGAGTTACGTCATGTCGATGGAATATAACAAGTTGATTGTTAAATAATTAATATATTTGAATGTCCAAAAAAATATTCTGCATCGGGATATGAACGTGAAAAAAACGTTGTCAATATTTCTGGGGGAAAAAAGTTTATATATATTTATTTGATATTAGTTTCTTTTATAGTTGTACCCATGTAGTTTTATTTTTAAGCCCAGTGCATTATTATGATGGGAATAACACAGTTGATTAGCCAATAAAAATATGTTGACTAGGTTGAATCGGGACGTTAACGAATCGTTGGAACATCTTGTTGGAAATGTCTCTCGCGTTTACTCTTCCCCATTTTATTTTAAAATTCAGTTTTTGACACTTTATGTTTCAATATTTACAAATGTTCAAATAAACAAATTTTTGTATTCTTAATTCTTTTGACAACTTCTTATAAATTCTAATATTGTCAATAGTAATAATTATACTATATGTAAACTAGTTCACAAAAATAAAAAAATTGAAAAAAGTATAATGATGACTGAATAAGAAGATAATCTATCTATATTATTAGGATACTAGAGATACAGGTTAATAGACAAAAATCTGAAAAACTACAAAACGCTCAAATGGTTTTCTTTCAATTTAAATATATTATGTTAAATTAATTTTTCGCAATTTGTTTAATACAAGGACGGTAATGTTTACGCTAAAATTATCTGTCTAAAGTAACGTTCATTCGAACATATTTTCAATTGATTGTAAAGGAAAAATGATCAATTTACCATGTTAATGTTCAAAGGTTAACATAACTGATAAGTTAACAAATTAACAATAACCTAACTTTCAAATATAACTGTAAATTAATAACTAAATGCCCATCCTTAGTTTATTATAATGTACTTACGTAAACAAAAAAATATTAAATCGACATAAAAGATACATTGATATAATATTATAATTTGTAATTTTGTGATTTTGTATTTTTTATCGTTAAGCCCGTGTCGATTTCTCTAACTAGAAATTATTAAAAGTCCATTAAGACTGCGTATTATTTTTCTTTAATTACGGTACAATCACTATGCTTCAATTCTTTTAAATAAATAATAACAACTTTTCTATATAGAATAATAAAACAAACGAATGCCGCCCGTTATATTAAATATAGTGTTTACTTTCACTAGTTTTTCATTTATTAGTTTTAAAAATTCCAATGGGTTTACAAGAGCGTGCAAAATTCATTTTGAAGTTTTCTTTGAAAATAATTCACGTAGATGCACCAATCGGTGTATGAAATTGTATAATGTAGAATATTATATATAATGTAAATGTTAATATTACGCAATTTTATGAATTAAATATAAAACCAAAACTTAGTTTAGTTTTGTGTTTCTCTGTAAAATTATTCATTATGTATACGTACGCATTGTATATAAATTCAAAATTTCAGTAGGTAGATACTCGTGAAATTTTCAACAACAGATTTGTTCTAATAATATAAAACATTGTAATACGATTTTGGAAATAGAGGATTGCAAGTAATGACGTTGAGTGCAGATGACGTGGGTAAAAAACATAGGACAAAGTTTGAACGAATGAAGTGGAGAGAAATGTCAAGTATTTTGTGTGGCGAAAAGGTCCATTTTAGGTTAAAAAAAATTTTATAAGATATTTATAAGGCCAGCAATGATGTATGGACCAGAATATTGGACAGTAGATAGGAAAGTAGAGCAGAAGAGGAGTCTAGTAGAGATTAAAATGTTAAGGGGGATGAATTGATATTAGGGGTAAATGTTTAATATAATAATGAAATGCTGAATATGCAATACGACTTTTGCAAAAAAAAAATTCTATAATAATAATATTAATATTGCAAGCTACCACCAAATGTATGATACCACTTAACTTTTTATACAATCTTAACAAGAATGAAATTCACCTAATACATAATTTTAGAATCGAATTAATATAATTACTTAATAACTCCATAATTATTGGAAATATCTTCAATCTATTCTTTCGTTCTTATCGTATTTAATACTATTATTAATTTAATTGGGTCATTAACGAGATTATATTTATTTATCTTTGACCAATCCAATGTAATTTTATACGTGACAAAAAATTTGCTGAATAATTATCTTTGGGGTGATATATTTAATTTCAAAATTAAATGACAAAAGAACATTGTATTAATGTTGTAAATGGTTAGCTGCGTAAATCGATATGTCTTTTTTTATCTTCGAATATATGAATTAAAGGTTTATGATCAATTTATCTAATACGAATTTTCTACCATACATTAATCATAGAACTTTTGAACACTAAATGTTATTGTAAGATACTAAGATCTTTTTATTGTATTTGAGGAATGTTCCCAGTATCAGACAATATTGAGTGAAAATTCCTGAGAATGCATATTTCCACCATAATCAATTGATCTGGTCCTCAAGTTTGTTGAGTTTGGTTTCCAAACTTTTCATTAAAATTTTAAGTGACTGACCTAAATGATTCTTCAATTAGTGCATAATGATTCTGAAAATGTAGAAATAATTTGATTTACGGTGACTGCAAGCTCTGTTTATGTTTGGCGATTTTATTATCTATATCATCGTTGATGGGAACAAACCTTCTATGTAAATATCTTCAGAAAACACTAATAACTTAATTATAAATTAACCATCGTCCCTAGCAATAAAAATATACTATATGAATGAATGTTCATAAATGAAAAATATATTAATAAAACAAAATTATAATATAATGAATGTATTATTTATGAAATACTCGTATATTTAAGTTTTATAAAAAAAAAGTCGTTACATAAAGGTTTAATATTTTTGTTTTACATGTTATATAGAAGATTTTTATGTTTTGGTTAGGTTTGGTTAGATTGTTATAGGTTGTCAATGTTACATACTAGTTATATAATAATTACATAGGAGGTATATCAAAAATGTCATATAGGAAGTTTTGTATTTTACATTCATTTTTGTTAACCATAAAAGAAAGATAGCACATATAGGAAATTTAATATTATAAAACCTTATTTTTTCTGAATCCATTTGATAAATGTTACTATGTTTATTCTTATACGGTATCATCGAAAGACTTCAGTGGGCTAGAAAATGATTTCGCTTTATTTATGTAATATGACTAGAAGTATTTTGACCAGAAAATTGTATCTAATCGTTACATATGTAACCACTTTCCAATAGAAAATTTGATAGGGATGGTACTTTCGAGAAGTAATATCTCGATATTTTGCATTTTTAAAAAATCAGTCTTTGAAAATGAGATTCACCAAAGATTTATTAATGAAATTCAAATTATAATCCAAACTTTAGTCGAGAATATAAAATATGTGTACTTGGAGTTGGCGTTGAACCCGTCACGAATAATGAATCAAAATAGCCCGAAAGTGTTCGAACAAGACTGTAGCGTTGTTTTGTTTAAACACTAATAATATATCTTAGTGTATTTAAGCAGTTTCCCGAATTCAATCTCTCAACGTAATTTGGAATTTGAATGTGAAAGTTATCTGCTGGGTAGTATAACAAATCGTATTACACTTAAACGAAATGTAATTACGTTTTATAATGCCGAGCCCAGGAAATAATTGTATTGCATTCGAAACACTCATAGAACACGTAAACATCGCAATATAATAAATACTTACCTATCAATAATATATAATAGGGGAATAAAATACGTTTTTCCAAAATAAAAATAAAAATGAATTAAAAAACGGCAACATCATACTTAAAGGGGTTCTGCATAGGCAATTTTTATGGAATTTGTTGTTAAATGAAAATCTTATAATTGAAAAATATAAAAAAATATATTAAAAATAATTTAAAAGAAATTTTGTGTCAGTAATAATTTTATTGTTGTGTAATTACATACCAATCAAATAATTTACTATATTATAAACAAGATCGTAAATTTCCATAATTGTGGCTCTTTAAATAAGTTAAACAATACATCTGATAACAATTAAAAATGCTTGGTTTCACTAGATAGAATTAAAAATAAATTAACATAGGTACAGCTTTTTATGAAGACGAAATTAATAAAATCTTTTTACAATTTGTTGTCATTTATTAAAAAAAAATGGTTTAAAAAAATTATCTAGTAAAACACATCATAAGGAACTTAGAACTGTTTTTAAAAATAAAATCGAACTATTTTTATACTACAGTTAATTTATTGAAGTACGGGGACCTTTTTAGGGTTTGATAAATCTATGTGTTTTGTCCTCTTAATGCTATTATAAGTTGTATGTAATGTATATTTGCCTGGTTGACTTCAAATTACTTATATTGATCATGATTTAATTTTACAGTTGACCGCTTAAGTATATTTTTTAATATAGATAACATGTCATGTTGTTCATAGATTGTATGAATAAATGTATGATACAAGGCCATCGATCATTGTCTGATCAGTTACGTTTCTGGCATCTTGTAAATTATTATTGAATATTATGTTTTATTTTATTTTTCAAAATGGTTCAATAGGTATTTATTTGAAATTTGCGATTTGTAAAACACGTCGACCGTAAGATGAAAATATACCGTAAGATAAGAAAAGGTATACAAGTGCTCCATAAGTAAATTGTTTAGTACGTCATGGTGATCTCAGAATTGCACAATATTCTATTCTGGCTTCTTGTACACTTTTTTTTTTAAATTATTTTATAATACATTATATAAATAATTTACATCTTCTTCTTCTCCTTCGCCTTCTCTCCCAACTATTTGGGGTCGGCTACCCTGGTCCTACACTTCCACTTAACTCTATCTCCCGCATCTTCTTCACTTACTCCCACCTTCCTCATATCATTCGCTATTACATCCCCCCATCTCTTTTTCGGTCTTCCACTACCCCTTTTACCAACAACATGCATTTCCCTTACTAATCTTACTGCCTCAGTCTCTTCCCTCCTTAATACATGCCCGAGCCATCTTAATCTATTCTCTCTCATTTTGTCTACTATCGAAGCTACCCCTA
>JAIPRL010006189.1:0-28534 GCA_025469235.1 Pemphigus obesinymphae | reverse complement strand
AATGTTGGGCAGTAGATAGAAAGATAGAACAGAGAATGAGTGTCGCTGAGATGAGAATGTTAAGGTGGATGAGTGGAGTTACTAGAGAGGATAAAATAAGGAATGAGTATATCAGAGGTAGTATAGGAGTCGATAGTAGACAAAATGAGGGAGAATAGGTTAAGATTGCTCGGGCATGTATTGAGGAGGGAAGAGACTGAGGCAGTAAGATTAGTAAGGGAAATGCATTTCGTTGGTAAGAGTGGGAGAGGAAGACCGAAAAAGAGATGGGGGTATGTGATGGCGAGTGATATGAAGAAGGTGGGAGTAAGTGAAAAAGATGCGGGAGATAGAGTTAAGTGGAAGTGTAGGACCAGGGTGGCCGACCCCAAATAGTTGGGAGAGAAGGCGAAGGAGAAGAAGACTATCTTCGATAGTCAAACAAATGAATGGAGAAAATTACATAATTATGAACTCCAAATGCGGTTTCAGAGGCCTGACATCGTAAATGAAATTACTAAAAGGAAACTAATATGGACGGGTCATGCCTGGCGCAAACAAGGTTCCCTAATTAAGCAGCTGACAGAAGAAGAGCCCACAGGAAAAAGACTCTTGGGGAGGCCCAGGTTAAAGTGAGAAGACTGTATGAAGAAAGATGTAAAAATGACAGGAACAGAAATCGGATGGTGAGAAGCGGCAGAGGACAGGAATAGATGGCAAGACTCGTATTTAGCGGTATGATCTTAAAGGCCGGAACCAAGGAAGAAGAAGACAATTACTAAAACAGCGATAAATAAATAATGATTTTATACATAAAAACACACTAATTTACTGAAATTTTAGGCGGTGTACGTGCGCCTGTGCTCCTTAACACGAGCCGCTACTGGGAGCAACATCAATTGTTATTCTTATTATTCGTCCACTCGTTAGTAGTTATTAAGAAATTGTGATATTTATAATAATAGTAATTCAAATATGGAACTCAAAATCAAAGAACCGTATTGTATTATAAATATTATATGAACCTGTACAGTATAAAAATTAACAAAATTAGCAAAATAATACCTGCGTACTTAAGGTTGAACGTTTAAAAAATTGTAATATAGGATTATCGTAGTGGATTTAAGTTTTAACTCGAGCGGGTTACTTTAGGCGAGTTTAACTATGTTGTGTGGATAATATATATATATATATATATATATATATATCAAATCATTAATAACAATTTAAATTTGATTAAACTGACACACGTATAATACCTTAGCCAAGAATACCTAATAAACAAATACCATCATCTGCTCTCAATAACAAACTCCACGCCATACCTACTTTACAAAACAATAATTAAAATCTTAACTCATCTTCATTAATCTATTGATAATAATATATAGAAACACGAATATACACATAACATTACTTAGTTAAATAAATATAAGAAAATATCTGGAAACTATATATAATTGTAGGTTTCCGTCAACAGTGTCAAACTGAAGGCCATGACTAGACGTATTTTTCGGAACACGGGGAAGATATTTTAAATATTATTTTAGTATACATGATATATAACAAAAAAAAAATATTAACAATTAATAAAATAATACAGAAAACGTATTTTATAATGTCAGGGTTATCGAACCACTAACTGTACTTTTCATAGACCATATACCTACGGCCTTGAAGCCCTGAAGATAATTTTATTGTAAACATAAGTAGTTATGTGAATATTCCGGTTTCTATATTATCATTTATCACCAAACCATCCTCAAGAATACTTAAAATATAGTAATATTAAAAAAAAAAAATCTTATTGTGATGTTTATCGATGTTATGTAAACAAACGAGGACGCCTGCACACATCCGATTTTAAGAAGTTTTTTATAGACTATTTTTGTACAATTTTAAGAAAAATGAAAAACAAACAATTGAAAAATATTGAAATATATTTTTAATTATTTTAAAAATAGTGTGGTGTCAATACCATTTTTATTGTTGTGTAAACACGATATTTATTTTTTTTAAAACATGTTTACGCATTTCTCATCTTTATTATAGGTAACTTGAAAATATCGTAAAAATATTTAACGAAAACAAATGATAGCTAACAACATTGTCTAACGCCCCATATAACCGTTTTTCGATGTATTGATTTTTTTAATATAATATTGTAATTTATGTTTATCTCCAAATTACAAATTAATGATAATGAATAGGTAATCGATGATGTAATAATATCTCTAATAATAATAATATCTATAACTTTTCAATTTTTACCAGTGTATTAACTTATTTACTTATCCCTTTAAGGGGAAATTAGTGTTGTTAATTCTTTTCTGACTATATAGTATAATGACCCTTGACGAGGAAAATCCATTTTAACCAATCCCCTCTAGAGTATCATTATCCCTTTGTATGCACTGGGGTAGGTACCCTATTAGCGCATAACTTCCGTATCTTTTTTTCCTATGGTGTAACGTATCATACCATTATGTAATATATAGTCGGTCAAGTAGTGTTTTTTTTTTTTTTTCATAATATATATAAAACTTATCCGTTGTAAATATACTATTATATGAACGCAATTTTTTTTATATTCTCTCACGTTCTATATCACCTACATAAATAATAATTTGTATGTTATTGTTATTTTATATACCCACAATTTTGAATGTACAACGTATTCAATTGTAAATGTCCCCCAGCACGAGCTTAGTTTATAGGGAGTGCTGTAATACCAATAACTATATTAAATTTATATTATGTATATGTAATTTTTATTGTTGCAATAAATGTATTATAATATTATTATGTTTACATAATATATTTAAAAAAAAATTTGTTAGGAAAACCCACTCTACGAGCGTGCTAAATATCCGGTTTCTAAACGTATTTTAAACAATGATTTAAAAATGTAAAACAAAAAAAAAAAAAAAAGTAATATCTATCTGCGTATTAACCAAATCACGTTCTCGTAACTATATACTGTAGTATGTAAATTAATTGGAAAGTCAGTAGCCCTAATTCTTGATACAATACGAATATTTTACTGCATTTTTAAAAATAAAATATATGATTTATATATTTTTATATTTTTTATATTTTATTTACCTACCAGTATTAAAAAGTGTAAAAAACATACAATTTTGAAATATTTTGCTATATTTTTGAAATTATAAATTGATCTCATTCGTTCAAAATTAAACAAAAATGTTTCTCAACATTATCGATAAGTAACTCTATGAAATGGCTATTTTGAAATTTTTTAAAAAATATTTTTAAAAAAATCAAAAAGAAATTTGCCGATTTTTGAAATATTTTTCTTTTTGTAAATCATGCAAAAACAGAGGCCATTATTTATATATTTTATTTTAAAAAAATGCAGTAAAATATTCGTATTATATCAACAATCGAGGCTATACTGACTTTCCAATTAATTTACATAAAAATATTATAAAACGAATAATATCTATCTCCTTGGTAATCAAATCAACATGTACTAGTGCTGAGCATTTCTTTGACCAATCTGTAATCCGGATTCTGGATTCAATCCGTTTCATCCAGATTCCGGAATCAATCCATAAATCAGAAATTCGGATCCAATCCACCAGTCTGGATTTCGAATTTAATCCGGATTGTGGTTATAATCCGTCAATCCGGATTGCAGATCTAATCCGGATTTCGCATCCAATCCTTCGATATAATAGTCAACTTCCAGGGAAGTTTACTACCATTAAAATGGTCAACATGTATTTCTATCGTGGTTGTTATTATTTGTTTGTTTTGCGCGTATTTCTTGAGAGTAAAATATTTTTCCAGTAATCCATAACATTCTGAAAACAGGTACGCAAGTCATACTTTCAGCGTGACTATTATATTATGTATAAATATCAAAATTGGTATAATATTATTTTCGGATTTATAACAATTTTCGGGAGTTTTCCTCTAAGGGGCCTCTTTACCACAGCGGTTTTAAGGCGTGTTATTTAGGCAATTTTTTATACTTTCTTTATACGATCTTGTGCTTATGTGAGGCGTACGTGATCATTAGTGTCGGTAACCCGTATCAAAACCTAACCTAACGTTAGCCCATGTCAGCTATAAATTTTATAACCACGAAAAAAATGTATATTTTTCACTCCATCAAAACGTCGCAATGAGTACCTATATCAATTTTAATTTTGTAAATATATTCGAATTTTCCAAAACATTTACAAGGAAATGGTCGATGCACTTTTTAAAAATTTTTATTTATATTCAAAATGTTGAACATTTTGGAAACTTTAAATAGTTTTAATTATAGTATAAAATATGAAAACAAAAAATGTGCCTCGATCATTCCCTCGAGTAAGTAATGATAAATCTGTATACGTTTTCAAAATCGTTATTGGAGTACGCATCGTGCCAGACTATTAGAATTATAATGAGTATCTTTTAACAAAAAAAAGTGTAAGCCATATGTAAGCCATAAAAATAATAAATATATTGTAATATCTTCCTCAAAACTACGTCATCTGATACTTATGATTCTACTAAAATAAGCATAATTAAAAAAAAATCCTTTGAGATGCATTTTTTATGTCATTAAGTCTTAAAAATCTTCAAGACAGATTATTATATTAATAACCCTTTAATTTAATATAAAACATCCTGTAATCAATTTTAAATTATAATTTTCGCCCCGTTAAATTCCTTTTCCAAAATTTTGTAGTAAAGAATTTAATTAAAATTTTTTTAAAGAACATCATTTTCAAAATGACATATTCAGCTAATATCCTTATAAGTTATAATACTATTATAGCTAGGTATCACGCCTTAACAATATTATGAAGAGCTATTATATAATCGAGAAAGTCAAAAACAGAAACAAATATTTAATGACACATTTTTTTACTATTCATTTCATTAACAAAATACTCTACCCTTGAATTGATTATCATTAAAATTATTGCTTTCAAAAATTTTAAATTTAATAACTTTATTATTATGTAAGTTAAAAGTTGAAAGTTAAAACTTTACAAAATATACTTAAAGAGCTTAATGTTGGTACTATTTTATTCCCAAAATTCCATTTTACGTAAGAAAAAAAAACGATCATGGCGTATTGCTTGTAAAATGAACTAATTTCATTTTTATTTCTTTTAACTTTAAGAATACCTAACTATTCAGGTCGCATTTAACTTGGATGTATAAAACGTATTTTTTATCTTTTGTACCTAATTATTGTTTAAAAATCTATCATTTTCGTATTTATTTTTATAGTATTCTACAACTGAAAATATATATAAAATCACAAAATAAGTTAAAATCCTACCAATACAATTTTCTACTCTTTCAAATAAAAAAATAAAATTATTTAAATAAGTAAATTCTGCAATAGGCCTATCCTTTTTCCCGTGAGATAATTTTGGTGATGAAAATTTTATTATATAAAACACATAAAAATATATAAATAACTAGCTGACCGGCAATGCTTTGCTGTTGCTTTATTTCATTATATTATCATTTTCCTACCTGTGTACCTATATTTATTTGCCTATGTAAATATATAAATGGATCATCTTTACATATGTAATCTAGAATATAAAAAGTTGACATCCATCCACGAAATTAAAAAAGAGAAATAAATTATAAAAAAAATTTACAAATTAAATATAAAATAAAACATTTAGACCCCTTTCCTTATTTCTATACCGGTTGGATCGAATCTTCTCGTTTCGTCATTGTGCACTTTACTGTTGCTGTTGTGAAATTTTGGGGTTATATGTTATGATTTGTGAAAAATCTTGAAAAAAATATTGAAAAATTTTCGTCAAAAAATAAAAATAATAATTTCCTAGAACCCGCGATTGCAGCGCCACTTACCGGGTCTAATTGTAAATCTAAAACCATCCAGGGACCTACTCAAATACACGCAAAAAATTTCATCAAAATCGGTCCAGCCGTTTAGGAGGAGCTGTTCAGTGACATACACGTGCGCACAGAAAAATTATATATACTATATACTAGCTGAATTACCCGGCGTTGCCCGGATTAGATATTGTTCTGTTTTAAATATTTTTTTAATCTTTATAGAAACTTTTCTGTACGGGTACAACACAGCAATCTTATGCAACTTCGTTTGCCCCAGTGTTTAGTATTTTACATATCTTGTATATTTACAAATACCCTATAAATTCGACATCAGCGCCACCTATGGTAACACAATCTTTTGCAGAAAGTCTATTTTTCATGAACTTATGATTTTAAAAAATATTTGGGAGGGGTGAAATTTTGGGGTTATATGTTATAATATGCGAAAAATCTTGAAAAATGAAAAAAAAATTGTGAATCTAAACCATCAAAGGACCCACTTTAACACACCCAAAATTTTTCATTAAAATCGGTCCAGCCGTTTAGTAGGACTTTGAATACTTAAACACGGACAGAAGAAATATATAATATACATTTTATTACTTACCTTGAGTTTTAAGTTTTTTATATTTGTCTCATTAATACCCCGCCTAATACTTCAAAGATTTATAATATTGAAGTAAAGGGGTATAAGTGCGGCAAGGTCTCAATTATAGGTCTACATATCCCAAATTTCTTGTTTGAATTTTATAATATCTCATCAAAAAATTTTTTTAAATATACAAAAAATACTCAATTTATGCAATCATAGAAATGTGCATAGCTTTGAATTGCGATTTGTGAAAACATCTGAACTTTGAGCTTCATTATTACGAAATTCAATAAATGTCACTTATACCCTTAGTGTTCTGAGCGCCTCATATATATATGATAGATAAAGATTATAATACGGCCAAACAAAATGTAATTTAAATTACCTATATTACGTTCCTTAATAAGTAGTCGGCACCACTGAACTAAAAACATGGAACGCACATCATATATGATTCACATATTATAAATTTGTGCCACCATGTAAGCTACCATTTTGTTACCAGATCATGGAGAAATAAAAAAAAAAAACGAGTAAACGATATCGAAATAACGATTATATTCTCTGATTATCATTGTTATATTTGTTGTTTATGATTATTATCACAGAACACTATCATTATCATGAATATTCATGATTATTATATTTTAATAATTTAAACATTTAAGTTTTGTAAAATACCGAATTATCGTAAAAATCATTATTATGTTATTCTAATTTTTCTTCGGTTCTTGAAATATTAAATCAATACAATAATAAGTATAGGTATATAATATGGTTTATGTTAAATTACATTGATATTTAAAAATAAAGCCTACCATGAAGTACCAATTTTTCATTCATCCATTAATTCGGATTGACATCTCAAATGTTAATTTATAATTTATTGAAACCGTTTTAAGTAAGACTACTATTTATTTGCACATAGTATATTATAATAAAGTTGATTATTAATAAGTACAATTATTACAATATTTATTATATTGTCAATCACTTTTTCAAAATATAACCTCATGATCATATCACAATATTGTATTATCAATAAATAATATATCTATGCAAAAGTTTTTATATCATGGAAACAAAAATGTCAGGAAACAATATGGTATCCTTCTCATGGGCACGAATATTGTATTCCCAATACGCGTTCCATGTTTTTAGTTCGGCGAGTCGGCACCGTGTATCTAATTGATTCATTGTAACGGTCGATTTTACGGATTTTCAAATCTGAGAATTAACATAAATATTGTATAGTAAAATTAAAACTATGAATTCCGAGAATTAATATAATAAATTCATATTATGATATTAATGATTGTTTAATGTCAATCATATTTAATTATTCAATGACTGGAATTGTAGAATTACGGTATTGAAATCGATGATAAAACTAGTGCATATTAGTCATATATATATATATATATATATATATATATTGCTCATATCGCTGTCATCATTTCACAATTCATCATGAACACATTTTTTTTTTTTTTTTTTTATAAATTTTTTTTATATTTAAAACGTCGTGATAGTGACGTGGTCTGCTGGCTAATCTATATTCAACTCAAATACTCGTATACGCCAAACGATTTAATACATTTTACAAACATATTTATCTATATCGTGTTTACCAATATACGTACCGTTTTAAGTGTCGGTAATATAATATATTGTTCTACCTTAGCAAATCATCTATATAATATGTACTTACCCGTGTTTTTAGTTAAATCCCTATAATTGATATGTTATGCAATAATTTAACAATAATACGAATAAATATTTGTAATACTGTAATATATCAGACATTCATTGACGTTCAAATACCATTGAAATATATGCCACTATATTATATACTGCATGCAGCCTCGATGTGTACAATAATATTTAAACAGTGATATTTTTTTTATTTTTTATTTTTTCTAAATATTAATCATTTAAATTACTTTATACTATCGTATATAAACTTGAAATACATACGCTACTACATTTTTATAAAAAGTTCGAATCTTTACTATTTTTATCCTATAGGTTTTTTTTTTTTTAGATTTTATACTTTTTTTAATTGTTAATAGGTATACTTATATATTTTTGACTTGATAATAGAATATTCTGACACTCAGTTACGACAAAATGGTAGAATAAATGAAACATTTGTCCAGGACCTCGAGTTATTAAGAAATAAGAAGCCTTGCTAAAAAAAAAAAAAAAGAAGACGCTATACGCACCAGATTTTCAAGGGATATATATATATTATATATAGGCAATTTTATGGACATTTTAAGAAAAACCCCAAAAAAATACAATTCGTAAGCAAATATTTTTCACACATGGTACATTTCTATCTTGCCATTCGTGTAAAATAACCTAACCTAACATAACCTAACCAACCCAAGGCCGGTTAGCAAATAAGCAAAAAAAAGAAAGGTCAATCGATGATTTTTTCCAAAAAATGCGAGAAATTGTTTTGAAAACGGTAAATAAACAAGACCCGGAGCAAGTGCCATTAATACCCTCAACGAAATTCGGACCTGGTACTACGCCCCTCCCCCCCATCGACACCACCAAAATTTGTAATTTTAGCACACCTGTGCTCGTAAGTACAAAATATCTTAATTTATTTAAGTGTATTTATATGGTTTACATATTTATGTACTTGATTAATCGCCATAATCATAAAATTGAGATCGTGGATATGTTTTTGTGTAAGCTAATATTAATTAAATATATAATATAATAAAATTAATCAATTTAGCTACTATAGCTTTATTAAACTAAACTAAACTTTTCGACCTTTATACATATATTTTAAAAATAAAAATATATAAAATTAATATATATTTTAAAAAAAACTGTACATACTAATTTGTACCAACTAGTTTCGACCATAAGTCATAGTTTTATTTTTATAAATATTATATTACCTATTGAATTTTCTCATTTTCTCGGGTATAGCTGAATAACAATTAACGATACCGCGCAGGTATAATAACCAGAAATATCTAATTTTTGTCAAAATTATTTTCAGAAAACATTCTGAATCGACCGATGCAACAACCAGTTATGTCTTATCGTTATTATAAAAGATATAATATAATAAAATTAATAAAATTGTTCTTGATTTTTTTTTTTTTGGGGGGGGGAGAGTTGCAAGAACCCGGTATTTTTTTTTATACGGACGTATAGGTAAAAACATTATAAAGGCATGATTTTTTTTTTTTTTTCATTAGGCGCAAAATCTAATACATTCGTACGTAAATAATTATGTTAGCGCCAATTTTTATTATTTAAATTACGAACAATGTTGTGAGGGAATGTGGTCACTGTAACGACACTATTCGCAATCGGTCAGCTACTACTTCCCGGCTTGAGCCGGACAGACACCACGGTGTCCGTAGACGTATAAATATATGGACTAAGTCCCCCACATACCCCATCTATGCCGCCGTGGAACCATCATTGTTAGAAAGAGACATGGACATATTTATATGTCTATGGAAAGAGATGGAGCATAGTTTACGAATCCCATAGAAAAAACAAATTAATATCACGGAATATAATACTAATATTATCAATATTATCATAGACTTACTAAGTTTTATGGAAATATCAGGTACAAGCACAGATATATATTATATATATATATCTGTGGGTACAAGTCCAATAAGTATATTAATAAGTAAAACTAAATACAAATATAAATGAGATAATAATATGATATGCAGTATCTAAATACTATTGTATTTGAATAATTTACAAATGTATAACACATATAATTATTAACTATTATTTTGAAAATTCAAACTATAAAAAACTAAGCTAGGTACGTGTTTCACAAAAAATAATGGTAGTAGTAATACGGTAATATATATATTATCTTACTCTATGGAGAGTACTGTGGACATTTTAAACCACTAAATTTATTACACTTTGCCGGGTTGCATGAAAACAGTTTCGTAAACTGTTGGCACGATAAAGTTATCGGTTCTGTATATTACAAGTTATAGAACGAATTGCGTTTCACAAAAATATTATAAATAGTATATATTAATGAGGTTATAACCGCTTACCAGATATACGGTGTATACACATTACACATCATTTTAGTCTTATCAAGCTAAGATTTTTTCGTTATGGTAATTTATATACAAACCCATAATTTTATTTGTGTTGACTAATCATGTTATCTTCATCAGACTCGTTAGACGAAGATGAAAATGACGAGTCCCGACATCATAATTGATATTAATACAATTTAAAAAATAATCTTTATTAAAAATATTTACTAAATTGTTAGGTGGTTTTGCTTGTAGTTTGTAAAATCGTGTGATAATAAAATTAGAATTAAGTGATAAGGATACTGTAAAACGGTCCTGTAAATTATACAGAACCGAAATCGGATCTACAACTTATCGATTTGAAAACCGTATATTTGATAATGTCTATAAATTTTACAGAACAGTTTTTAATTTTGCAGAACTGATAACGAGTTATCGGTTGTGTAAATTTTCATGCAACCCAGCATTAAACCATTTTAAACGATAGACATAATAATATTATAACTATATACTTATATGTCTATGTTTTTAATTTAGGATACAATATTTTGTTATTATACTCCGTGACATAATTTGCTATTTCCATGGGATTCGTAAACTATGCTTTATCGCTTTCTAACAATAATAATCCTCAGACCTCTCTTTCTGTTATCGGTGCATATATTTATATGTCCATGACAGTACCTTAGTCGCTCGTTTTTCTTCGCTATGATCTTTTTAATGTATTTGTAGGCGACCGCGACAGGCCGAACCTGTATAATATAATGGCCCTTGTTTCTTTTTTTAAAGTGTAAGCATATGTACTACCAGGGGTACAATACAAGCTTCAATATCCTATGTTCTCATGAATCGCGTTATGATTTTTCCGAAAAGAATCATATGTTTTGCGATTTATCAAAACAAATGTACCAAAAAAAAACGCGGAATTCATATTAAACATAACGCGCAGTCTCTGTAATCTCTTTTGTGATGACTGGACGGGTAGCGGGGGGTTGTTATCGTAAAACCGTAAACCGTTCCTATGATCATGTATGTTCTGTGGTGGTACTCTATATAATCTAATATACGATCATGTACGGCAACTTATTTTTCGGTCAGTGTCACTTCTGTAATGTTCTATAGTACTATGCAAGCATTAAGCCAGTGGTTCTCAACCTTTTATACTTTATGCCTCCCTTTTACTAACATCCAGATGGTCATTCATACATTTTTAACCCAAAAAATAGTATATTTCATCATAACAAGTCATAACTCTTAACAACATATATAATATAGATTATTGGCACAATGTATTTAAAGTTTAAAATACAATACTGTCTACAGCATGTGCGAAATAACGTACTGGAGAGTCCCATAGTTGGTTTCTATCGAAGAAGTTCGTTAATTGGGAACATTTCCGAGATTCCAAGTTCCGAGATGCATTCTAGCACGATATATATATTATAGCACGATAAGATTGACCGATCGTTACAAGCTCTCAATGCTCGAATGCAAAGACCCGAAGAACATATCACCGACTACTTCTATGAAAAATTACGATTATGCAAGGAATTATCGTATTTTCCAAATCTATCGAGAAGTTTGGCTGTACTAACATTATCAAAATAGATATAATGGAGGTAGCTGATAGCAGTCCAGTCAACCTTAAACCATATTGTACCTACTTCACTATCCGATCACAATGCAATTGCGCATTATATACGCGAATACTATACGATTGGAAAAAATATCTGATATTCTATTGCAAGAAACTACAGAAAAGGATTTTCAAATTATATACGCAGGAAGTAAGAAGACTACCGGTGCTGAGTCCCGTTATCATTCCAGCCGACTGGAACTGTATACAATCATATGGACATTAAATCGCTAGAGACCATATTTGTTGGGAATACGTCCGTTTACACCGGCCAAGCGTTAGTGTACCTTAACGTTAACAAAACGATGAAACCACGAATAGCTTGGTGGTTTTAAATCATGCAAGAGTTCGATTTGAATATAAAATACCGACCGGGAACTCGCATGGCGCACGTCGACGTCTTAAGCCGAGTGGTCACCAGCGACTAAAACATAGATTTTTCCGTTGACGCAGAGCTGACACAACGTTTTGACGTCTTTGTTACCATGATAGTAAAAGATAATATACGTTTCATGCAACAAGCTGACCCCGCGTCCAAAAATCTCATTCAGCTAATCGAAGATGGCGAAAAACTGACTGTACACGAAACTCGAGCTGTAGAAAATTATGAAGTAAACAACGGGTTACTGTACCAAAATTTTGGAGGTAAGCCATTACTAGTTGTGTCAAAATCAATGCGGAAAGGTATTGTCATAGCAGCACGCGACTATGGTGAAAATTGTTTAGCCGACAGAACAATGGCGAAAATCACAGCGGATTATTAGTTTTCCGGGCTTATACGGTACGTGAGGAACACATACCTACAAATGTATTTCGACTATTTGACGCACAAACAACCGACCGGAGTGAAGCTAGGTCTACTACATCCGACACCGCCAGAAAAAAGACCATTTGAGATTATACACATCAACCATCTGGGACCGTTCGCCATTCCAATGGTCAAATGAAGTTAGCAAAACCAAACAATCATAATAATTCTCAGTATGTCCATAGAGAACTAGCAACAATGGAATTCCAAGATTAGAGAAATAGAGCTACATCTCAACTCAGCTTATAACAAATCTACCACGAAAACGTCATATGAAGCTTTGCATGGATACCAACCAAAATTTCATGGTGGAGCAATGTTGAAACACAGTCTAACAAAGAATGATAGGGTCTGTCCAACGGATCAGCAGCAAGTAAATTAATTGAAATATGATTTAAGTGTACTTCTTTCAATCACACATATTATGTCAGGTCACTCGGACACTTTAATTCGAAAATATGCCCCGATAAAATAAAAATATTGATAAAAATACTACAAAATTATCAGTAAAAATATTGATGGTACATAATCACATTTACAAACTATGAAAACGCAACATAAAGTATATCGTTTTACATAATCAACCTAAAATTGCTATTTAACTTCAGTACAAATACCGACCGCAATTTTTTTCAAGCACTTTTTAAAATTAACACGTTAAAGCGCATGTTTTAAGAAAAAATGAGTGTTCTATAAACAACATCTAAGTAAGTACTAAGTTGCGTAACAATCAGTTTTCAAAAAAAAAATTTTTAAAAATGAACGAGCAAATGAACGCGTTCATTTTTTAATAAAACGTAGGCTTGAACACGTTCTTTAGAAAAACAATGAACACGAATGCGAACGCGTTTAATTTTTGGTTAAAGAACGTGAACGCATTCGTTCGAAAAAACGTTCCAAACACTGGTAATTGGTATAACCAGGGGTACGACACAGAGTCCCTTCTTCTAGTGATTCGGGCGTGTTTATACGCAGGCCATTAGAACAACACCTTATCATTTTATTGTTATCGCCCAAAAATGTAATTGGTGATTCCTCTTTCAAGTGAAAACCTGTAATTTAAATTTGTTTTTTGCCAATATGATGTTCAAACATTTTTAAATTTTTGGTTTATAATTTAAAAAATTTTAACAAATTAGTAATTATGACAATATGTATATCTATTTAAATTTTGAATAAATTACCAGGATGTTTTTTTGACTTTGTTATAACAAAAACAAAACCCAGTTAAAAATAACTGTTTTGAAAATATATCAAAATTATTTATCATCCATTTAATGCAAGTTTTACTAGGTTTAATTGATTCATGCAATCATTTTTACAAACTCCTAAAATAATTAGTATTGTCCGTCGTTATTTCGATAAAATATTAATTATAAATCATTAATTGACAATAAACGAACATTATTATTGCATGGGAGTATATTATTTAAGATATATTTGTATATCATATTGGCAGAAAACAAATTTAAGTACAGGTTTTCACCTGAAAATGGAGAATTGCCAGTTAAATTTATTGATGATAAGTGATAATAATAAAAAGATATGGTATTGCTCTAACGTCCTGCGTAAAGACATACCCTAGTAATTCACATTTCTTCCGTTTTTTGCGGTATATCGAAACAAAAAAGTACAACATCAGTACACAAAAAAAAACGCGGAATTCAAATTAAAGATAACGCGCAGTCACGGTAATCTCTATTGTGAAGGCCGGACGGGTATTGGGGGATCGTTAATCGTAAAACCGTTTCTATGATCATGTACGGTACCCAATTTCGTAACTAATAAAATGAATATACGATCATGTGCGGTACTCAATTATTTGGTCCGTGTCCGTGTTCTGCGGTATAACGTTCTAACAATCAACGTTATAATTAAATTTGAACAAAATGAAAAGTTTACTTTTGTATTTTTACATTCAACTTTTATCAGTTAAAAACTTGAAATTCATAAATTGATGAAAATCAATAAGTAAAGTACGTTTACTTGATATTCGTCATACTGTTCATTAGGTACATTCAATCGTATTTGGTACATTGGTTCCTATATCTATAATGATATTTTTTTTACAATTGAATAAATATACAAGAACTATTAAAAAACAATTTAGGTGTATTTTGTAAGACTGCAGTGCCTATACAAATCAATAATTTGAAAAATAAAATTATATTTTACGTATTTAATATTTTATAGAATTTATTTTATAAAATAATACATGTATATATAGGTATAACGAAGTTATCTATATTATATTTTATATTATTACCTAATACAGTAATACCTATTATCTATGTATAGGTAATGTCAGGACCCATGGAGAAAAATTTATAAATCTCTTTGAAAACGCCAAATAATCAAAATAAAAACAATTATTCGTGTAATAATTTTCATCAAAATAATTGAAATTTTGCCTTTGGTATTACTACACCCCTGGCATATCGCATAATTCCACTTTTAAGGGCCTAACTACCGCCCTGGGTAACTTATATACTGTATAATCTTGTAGGTAAACTTATATTTTTGAATCTGCATAATGGAATACCATCGATCGAAAACTGAACAAATACTCACACATTACAGCATTATAGTAGCCAGTAGGTTATATTGTTTGGATTGGACTAGGTACTGGGTCAAAGATAAAAATATTATCGTACTTAATTTTAAATCGATAATTATTATTATCACTTTCCAAGAACATAAAATAATTAAAATTATAATGAATATTAAAATAACATAAATAAAATTTATATTCTAAACAAAGTATTTTTTCTGATTTATTTTTATTTTTAAATATAGGTACACATGTTCTTTTCAAATAACTCGGCTAATACTTAATGGAAACTCTACAATAAATTAAAAATAACCCTGTGTCAGTACCTTTTATTCATTGTTGTTCTCCTTTATGTGGACTAAAAATTTGGTGATTTCAATTTGAAATTGAATTTTAAATTTGTGCTTTATGTAGATATGCATACCATTAGATTTTAGTATTTTATTTTGCATATGCAGCGTCCTATTATAATATTGTGCCATACAACTTTCTTTTCTGAATAAATTAAATCTCAAAAGATACTTTTTTCTTATAGATACTGAGTAGTTTTAGCGTAAAAGTGCATCATTGCCAAATTAAATATCTAAGACTTTATCTAAATTTTAATTTGGATGATTTTTGTTAAAATATTTTTAGCCAAGGTTATATATATCCTTTGGTTAATTGTAAAATTAAATGTCCTATAACTCTGTTTCTCATTATACCTGTATAAAAAGTAACCTTTGAACAAATTTAGACGAATTCGTAATTTTTAATTTTATATGGATACATTACATAATAATGGCATTTTTCGATTTTTCCAGTCGTTTCTTTGGGGTAGAAGAAAAACTACCTTCTATTACAGTGTATGACTATAATTTATTGTAGCAAAAAAAAAATCTGATATTATTGGTTTAAACAATTAAACAAAACAGAAATGTAATTTATTACATTTTTATTGTAGTTACAATTAGTTTACTATACTACATGTAAATATACCTAATATGATTTAGAATAATTTATGCTTTTGTATAATCGCATATTATTTACATAGGTGACATTCAATTTTGTACAGCATTCGAGTATAATAATTGTTCAAATACTGGTTAATTAATATATTAGGTATATTTAAAGTACGTTTCAAAAAGAGCTTTTTTGTAAGGAAATTAATTCTATTTTTTTTACTTTTAAAAGATAATTTTTCAAAATCGTATTTATCGAACACATGATCTGTCATTGCTTTCAAATGTGAAATAATAATAATAAACTATCGTGTCCGGGGACCGAAGGGATGATTGACCAACTTCCTCCGCCTATATCACTCGACGTGCGATGTGCTTCCCTGGCGTAAAGAAAAACTACCGAAAATAATTAGAAATTGGAAAATTAAAATGACAAAAACTTGAAATCAGCTATACACTAAATATTTACTATAGTACTGTACAATGTAGTTCAAAACGTATTGGCAACGTAAACATTTAAAAACTTCTTGAACATTTTTTAGTAATTTTATAAAATCTTTAACTTACTTTGATTTATTCTGTTGTATGCTCTATATTGCACTTTTTTTGGTAAAACAGGATTTTTCCGGTAAAAATCGTTTTGATGGGAAATTTATTGTAGTTAGTGGTTTAAAAATGTTAATTTTCAATTTTACAATTACAATTATAATTTTCTAATACACCGAGCTTTGCAGCTCAGAACCGTTTTACGGAAAGAAACAATAATTTATTATCATTGCTTTCAAATTCAATAATATCAACCACCGGAATCGTATCTGACGAGAGAAGACGAAGCCTTGTGTAAAATAAAATTGTTTAAAGATTGTTACCTATACTAAATAACCTACTACTTCTACATTAATATACGTTATAACTACCGGGGAATGGTAAACTCCTTCGTGAATATTTCTTTGTTCAAAAAATAATGTTAATTTCTTCAAAAGACCGTAAAACTCCTTCACATATACTATGGAAATAGGCGAATGTACGAAATTTGATTATCACCAGCGGGTTGGAAAAATTACATTTTGTAAGTTATGTTAACAAAATTTACGTCAGCTTTAATATCGCTAATTATTTGAAATCCGAGAAAAATTTTGTAGGAGATTATACCTATTTTTGATATCGTTTCCATTTGCAGACAAAAAAACTTTTCTAGTTACGTGCCTGTCAGTTTATAATATACAGTGTTGGGTAAGTTACTTTTAAAAAGTAACTAAGTTACGTTACTAGTTACAAAATTAAAAGGTAACCAGGTTACTTTTTCGTTACCTAAATACAAAAGTAATAGCGTCACATTAATTTTTCAATTTAAAAGTAACTCTAGTTACAATGACGTTACTTTCAACATTTTTAAATATGTAAAAATGAAAATAATAAAATAAAATGTCAAAAATATCTTTATTTTTTTCTGATAGTCGTCAGTCGAATATTATAAAATTCATTATCATGTCTACTCCAGCTTATTATATATAATCGTAATAAATGTCTACTTTTTGTAGATATGATGGGTCATCGGCCATTTCAGACAAATTTATTGGAATGAATTGTATTTTTTTATTTATAAAATATGTAACGCGTTATTTTACAAAGTAATTTACAGATAACTAACGTAGTTACTCTTACGTTACTACAAAAAATTAAATAACGAGGTAACTATAAAGTTACTCGAAAAAGTAACTACGTTACAGTAACGAGTAACGTCCGTTACGTTACTACCCAACACTGAGTATATTACAGTACACCGAGTCGGCTTGCTGTAAATTATGTGCCGTTTATTTTATTGCCGATACGAATAACTATAGTGTTTGCACGTGTGTCCTAAAAATCCTATTGTTGAAAACATAACAATTTATCAATATTTATAAAACGACTTGCCGTTTTCAAATATTCAAATTTCCCGTTTAGTTCTAATAATTTCACACAAATACCGGTTAAAATATTTTTGTGTATCTACCTTATTTCTAACTTTCAATTACATTTTAATTTTTATTATATCACACACACGCTTCAGACATGTATTTTACATACAGAGTTTTACATCGGTATTTTGTCTGAAATTGGCCAAATGTCAAGGAAACAATAACATTATTGTTAGAGCTCTTTTAATTTAAAATTAAATATTTTACATAAACAAAATATTAGTTAAATTATTGTTACATCATTAAATACAATTATAACCAAGGTGATCGACCAAGGTGGGGGGAGGAATATGATAAGATGCAATTTCTTTTACATTTTTAGTCCTCCCGTGGTTTTTCTCTAGAAAATGTATATTCTTTTAAAAAATATTCACGACTCATAAAACTGCAATAAACTTTATTTCCTGAAGATAATAATACTATTTATTGTGATTAAAAATATTTTAAAATATAAGATAAAATAGACTTCTTTTTCTAAAACTGTTTAGAAATTGTGAACCATTTATATTTGACATTGTTATGAATGTAGTTTTGATGACTCCAGATAATATAGAGCCTAAAAAGAGCATCTGAAGAATAACCTAATTCCAATGATGAAAAATTTAATAACAATTTTTCGAAAAATACTTTATTAAATTACTATATACGAAGTTTATATTATAGGTAACCATTCTGTTCATCTGTTCGTATGTGCATTTATCCGTCCATCCTTAATTCATTGTTCTAGATAATAGAGAGATAAATTAGTAAATGAAAAAAGTAAATTTCACAATTAATCGACATTACAATTTCGTTGTTACAGTTACAGTAGGGAGATCCTTGATTTGATAATTTGATAATTACGAAAAATATTTACATGTTGTAAACACATATTGAACAATAATAATAAACGTTAATAAATATTAAACTGAATATAAAATTTTCTAGAAACGTATAAATATGTTATACTTATGTTTTGATTATAAATAACTATTTTATTTATAAATTGATAAGTGATAACCTGAGTTGTGTCTAATGAAAAACTAAATATATCTAAGGGACAAAATATTGAAATTTAATTTTTAGGTTTAAATGCAGTTTAGTTAACAAAAAAATGGTATTAAATTTTGTTTTAATGTTTGTCTTTTTATGTTGAATCTTATATGGTCTATTAGGAAAAATTCGGTAAGAAATCCCAGAGAAGTTTTAATTTTAAATTCTGTATTTTTTCTTTTAAACTAAAATATTTAAAATTAAAATGTATTTTTTCAACGTATTTGTTTTTTTTTATCTCTTACAGTTTGCTGAAAGAAACTCCAACAAAAAAAGACATTTTTTAGGCAAAATCCAAAATGAATTTTATAAAATTACACAAAATTTACTTTTTGAAGAAAATCTTGTTGAGTTTACTAAATTAGTTAAATAATATTTTATTATTTTGTTACTATACTTATTTATAATCTGTGCGAGTATAGAAATATTTTGAAATACCTAAACCACTATCAATAAGAATGAAAATAAAAGCCGATCAGTATGGGAAGCAATCGAAAGCAATCATTTCTTTTTAAAAACAATTATTCTGAGCAAAGCTTTGGTGGATATACTTGACAATTACTGTAGATTATACTAATAATATAATGAACAAAAAAAAAAAATGATAAAAGTACAAAAAATAATTCGAACTTTAAAGGGATTTGAACAGAGGACCCTGCGCATGACCACACTGTCAGCTCCCATTAGACTACGTAGACTATACTGTTCTAAAAAAAAATATACTTTATAAACGAATATGATAAAATAATGAAATTTCAATTTGATATAATTTTAAAACCAAGTTCAACCGTCCAATTCTAACTAAATAATTTTTTTGATTAAAAAATATATATATTAAAAAAAAAAATGCCAAAAATCTAATTTTTCTGTAAAGTAGAAAAGTTAAACCTTATATTATGCCTATTTGCCTTCATAATCTACGCATACATACGTTTTTAGTGGAAATTTCAAGTTTATAGGTTTATTATTTCCCCGAAATTCTAACACATTTCATACCAAAATAATACATTTTTTGGGAAAAATTAAATTGCTATTAAAAAATATTGTACTTACCAATTTTAAAATTTTTTTTTTTTTGTGTAGCTAGAATGACGTAATTTTAAAACTGTTTTAAATTTTCAGGCCGTAAAACCTAAAATTAAGACTATTATGAATTAAATGACTCAATATTGAAAATTGCTATAAATACCCAAAATTGGGAAAATAATTTCCAAATTCTTTTGCTTTCATAATGTGCTAATATATACGTATTTAGCGAAAATTTCAGGTTTATATAGATCCATTATTTTTCAAAACCTCGAACACTTTGTATATTACGTGTATATACGTTTATGGTAAAATAATCAAGGCTCCATCATCAATATTTTCAATGTTATGAAGAATTTTTACCAAAATATTGTGTGTACCGATTTTTATGCTAATTTTTGATAGTTTTTTCTTACGCGTTTGTCAAAAAAATTTAAAATATCGAAAAATGACTTCTTTAAAGTACCAACTAGATATCAGAAAATAAAACTACTTGTAATGATCGGAGCAATTTTTCTTATAGAATTTTGGTGTACAGTCATAAAAATGACAAATAAATTAAAAAAAAAAAACGCATCGTCGTAAAACCAACACATTCCTCTCTTCGCTCGGAATGTAATAAGTAAGGAATAGAATTAGGTGAGAGAAACCCTAACACTCGTTGAAAGACTTTTCCTCACTCATACATTCAAAATGTATAGGTATATATTATATATATATATATATTCTTTTTGGTTTTAACTAATTTAACTGTGAAAATATTCTAATACAATTCATGTTTTAATTATTTACAAAATTATTATGAAAGAGGTTTAATAATTTTTTTTTTTTGTACATGTACGCAATGATTTAATTAAGCCGTAATTATATACAAATTTTAGTCAATAAACAAAATGATTTTTATTTTCAACTGCATTACTGACTTTATTGAATGCAATTTTTCACACGAGGTATTTACATATATGTGCGGTAAATATATGATGTCCGGCAGCAAAACATTATCTTAAATAGTACCTATCTCTAATCCCAATTATTTATAAGGTAATTCAACTACCGAGTACAAGTGAATTATGTACTGAACTGGTCCCTTGAGACTTACACCGATTAACTCAAAATATAGTGAAATTTACTTTCTATAACAAACATGCCTGTTTAATAATTATTGTTCAACAACTTATAATATCTATCTATTTACTTCTAAGAGATTTGGCGTTATATAACATTTCTCAAATATATATCCGTATATTTTCATCGTAATTTCTATAGAAAATACATACCTACCTAAATTCTAAACGTATATATTTGTTGTAACTTATACAACAGCTGTATATAAGCAATCTTTTTGAAGTATTTCTATATTCTCCTTAGAATTAATTTATTCATTTAAATATAATGCTTATATAGTATATAATTTCGACTAGTATTTTGTAGAATAGATTTTCATTGGTTTCTACGATCTTTAGAATATGCACTTTTCAGACACATCATCAACGTATTGGTATTAAAAAATGTTAAATAAAAATTCGACGTTTTCAAAAATACTTTTTATTTAACATTTTTTTTTTTTTTGGAATTTTAGATTCTAATCGAAACAATAATTTTATTAACTTCATTATAATGCGTTTCTTTATTTTTATATCCATAAGATTTTCGAATAGAAAGAGTCGAACAGAAATTTTGGAGCAAAGGCCATTTTGATAGCAAATCAGTTTTAGTTACAGTATACTTTAAAGAGGTAATCACGTAATGTACCTATTGAAGAAATTACACAAATTATAGTTTAAGGTTCAATATTTTAGAATCACTTTTTTCTAGAAATTGGAAATGTATATTTAAGTCGGTTTTAAAAGATTTTAACTTCCCCAGTACTCATACACAAAACAGATTTCCTCAGTACTTTTCTTGAATGTAAAGAAAAACTACCTTTTATAACGGAAATATTTGATAAATATAAGAGAAATAACATAGTGACAAATCATGGTTAGGTGTCTATATTTATTTTAAATCATTTTATTATACAAATCCTTCCAATATTCTTTTGGACGCAATTATTTATCATTGTAAATTGTAATTTTTTATAAATTTGTATTCAAATTTATAACAATATAAGATTGTATATATCTTATATATATATTCAATTTTCTGTATTAGGTATTAGAGACTGAGATTGATTGAACAGATTAAGAAGGATAAATTCCAAAAAAAATATTAGTTAAGGATCAGTTAGATACAGAAAAGTTTATTGTTGATGAATAAAATAAAATAATAGTATTTACATACAAGTTAAAATCTTTTAAAACCGATTTAAATATACATTTCCAATGTCTAGAAAAAAGTGATTCTAAAATATTGAACCTTAAACTATAATTTGTGTAATTTCTTCAATAGGTACATTACGTGATTAACCATAATCACGATATGTATCGTGATCATATATGGATAGGGCAAAGATAACTGCCCACCGAGTTTTAAAATTTCTACAGGCCAAACAATAAATAAAATAAATATATTTTATAAAAATATAAAAAAGAATGTGTTAAGAGTATTCAAAAAAAGATTATTAGTAACAACAAATTTCGACCGTAAGTCATCATCAAATTACAAAGTAATAGTATAAAAAAAATAAAAATAAAATATATAAAAATTAATGAACCTAATACACAGAATATAGTATATACTAATAATAAGAAACAAATTATTAAACGATGACTAGTAATATAGATATATTAAAACAGATGTTAAAAAATTAAGTACCTATCATGACCTTTCATCTACCTAAAAAAATATATAGAGGTAGTATAAAAAACAAAAAAATATACCTTAAATCAATACTGGGCATTAACGAGTTTATTAGTTAATAGTTATGTTAATTATAATTTTTAACTTGAATTTTTGTATTTGATATTTGTTAACTTAATTTATTTTTGGTTATATTAACTTTCAAATAACGAGTTACTTTTAATTAAAACTCAGTTAAGTTAATTTTGAAATAATTGATACATTTTGATTTCATATTGAGTCTATTGCCAAAATAGTTGAATAATAATAAAGTCGTATTCGTCATTTTTAATAGGTAATTATTATATTATAAGAATTATTTATTTCACGAAAACATAAATAAAACAAGAATAAATAATAATATCTCCATATTATTTTACTGTACATTATATTTACATTATATTAATGATTTTTAAAAATTAAAAAAATGCTTACTCATAAAATAAGATTATTTCCAAGAATATAATAGATACTTAATTATACCTGTAGGTATAGTGTATATCTTAAATGTTATATTGACTCATAAAAAAAAAATTATTTAACTTAAGTTAATAAGTTATTTTTTAAACTTAACTTAATCGTTAAGAAAACTATTAACTTTAAAATTGTATTTTTTTATTTTTTATTAACTTAACTTAACTGAGTTAAAAAAAATTTGACTTAAATACACATCTTAAGCTCAATACATTTCTCGCATTGCTAATTAATTGTTATTAAATAATTGTTTTAGTAAAAATTCAGATAAATACGAATTTATCTGAAGATTACCTACTAAACTCTCTATAAATATAAATACTACGTATGTAATGACAATATAAGCTACACATCGTTTCCACACATTTACCCTTTTTAAAAACACAACTCGATTGCGTACACAGATTTTAACTACCTGTGAAAAATACCCTAAGAATATAACTCTACTTCTACTCGTTTTTCTGCTCTCTTAACTATTTGGAGTCGGCCAACCCTAGGTTAGGGTTAGGTACATTGATATATACATAATTTATATAATGTATATATAATGTATTTATAAAATGCATTATGATATAATACATATATTAGATATATATATTATTATATTTTTTTAATTTACAGTAATATTATAATTAGTTATTAAAATAAAATATACATTTTATAATAATTTTTTATTAACATATAATATGCAATTTTCGACATTGCAATTAATTTGTTTGCTTTTACGTACAAATATTATTCTGCACATCTGATATTTATCTTATCATTGTTTGATTATTATACTTCTCGTAGTTATATATTGTGTTTATCTCATTTATGATTTTGTTTAATTTATTAATAACAACACTCGCAGAATATTTTTTTTAGTACATCTAAAATTCTAAATTTGTAATTATTGACGCTACAACATGGTTTTTTCACCCCGATTCAAAAATACTAGTAACTTGGACGTCCTAATGAAAATACATTTTTCCACACTATTTACTGGCCAAAAATTACCGATTTAACACGGTCACCAGTGTGAAACCGTAAACTTATCAAATAAAATCCAAAATGATTTGATCAACACAAACGATTATATTTATTATAAGATAAACATCGCTATATTCGATTATTCGTAGTGTAATTTGTACGATAATTAATTTATGTACCTATATAGATAAGTCAAAAATTTAAAAACATAATTATACATTTAACGTATATTTTCGGTGTGCGCAAACGGGTTGTCCGTTTACAAGTCAACAATATTTTTAACGTTCGCAAACGATTCGTCATTTTTCAAATAAAATATTTAAATGTGCGCAAACGAGTTACGCCGAATAATATGTACCTAGGTACCTAATAATAGGGCCATGGTCGTTTTATATTATGCAGATTTTGTTCTGTATTAGATATGGAAAATTAAAATTTTTTTGACTAGGAGAAAAATAATTACAGGTTATATACATTAAAAAATTAATATAATATAATATGTATTTCAAACACATACGTCTAAACTATTTAGAAACACATTGGTTATTTTGAAAAAAATCAAAAAAAAAAAAAAAATCACCTATATACGTAACTGAACAAAAAAAAATACATCAAATGATTTTGATGATGATCTATCTACAGAAACACATATATTGTGTGGGTAGATATTATCGAGGGACAACTCTAATGACATGTAATTTATGGAATTACGTATGTGTACATTGGACGTCACTGGTACCTATATGGTAGCATATTATACGCCAGAATATATTGTCAGGTATTAATTTTGTGGATGGTATAGTAACCAATCATTATATTATATACATATATAGCTACCATATATAGGTATTTATTGTTTCACGTACCTGTTTTTTCACTTAACGATCATTAGAATCAGTCATTAGAATCAGTCATTATTTATGTATTAATTTCGATGGTTTAAACCAGCTATATATAATATAGTAGATATATGTAAACAATTATATAGGTAATAAAAAATGAGTGGTTGCTGTGAATTGCGTCCCGTTTTTAATGCTGTGAAACACCACGTCGAGTAAGTATGAGGTTAAATTAAATACCTATACGGTTAGGTAAGACCGAATTCTGTGATATAAATTACACGGACGAGACATTTAGATAAAACAATTAGATTCTGAGACGAGTAGATCCATGTATTGTTACCAGAAGTGTGGTTGTGATCTAGATGACCCGGGATACCGCCGGGACGCAATTTACGTAGTCTATATTATGACTGCGACCTTTTTTTAGGGATGCAGTTTACCATCTCCGAAAATAGAGATAATATTATGATTTTAATTATTTGAGTATTAAGATGCATTCTAAATTATAAATCGTAAAAAAAAGTTATACACAGAAAAATAATAAACATCATTGTAAAACCAATAGCATTCTCGCTCCGCTCAGAATCGAAAATATATTTAAACGGTAATTTGTATTCAAATACTCTACAGAATTTGTTACTAAATAGTTATTTTAATGATGATTTCTATATCTGTACATGCAGATATCGTTGTACCAATATATAATATATATATATATATTAGGGTGCCACTTATTTTTAAAATATCGGAATTCTTCCAAGCGCGGGTAAAATTTTTGTTCTATGAGGTCTAAAAATAAATCCTATAAAGTTTCAGGTCAATCAAATAATATTGACACTTAGCGACTTGAGTCCAAAGTTTGAACTTTTACTAAATATTACAAATATAATGATTATATGTCAATTACTGCCTGAAATATTAATTTTATCGAAAAAAGTTATACACACAAATTATTCTACATAATTATTTCTACAAAAAATCTATGTACATATTTAGTTGATATCTTTAAGTTTCAATGTTAGGGATAGGTCAAAAAAATAGTCGTCGATTTTTAATCTTTATTTTGTATTTATTTTTAAATTTGAACTGTATAATACTTTCTTAAATTTTATAAAAAGTTTAAAAATTATTTAAATGGTTAATTTAATGGTTTTCTTAAATCTCCCAACGTAGCAGTTATCGGATATATGGTAATCTTTTTTCATTTATTATTTGAATGATTCTTATTATTAGTATAATAAGATACGCTAGCTAATCGGTCGTATAAACAGTAAATAATAGATAATAAAACTTCTAAAATAGTGTCACAATATCTATCCAATTATGATTATTATTATTACAACATTATAGCATGTGCTAAATGAATATTTGGGAAAATCCCATCACCATATCTTGTTATGTTTTTATGCTATTCAATTCACACACAAAACAATAATGTGTCAGTGTGGTTAGTTTTTGTTTCAATTACAGTTAATTTTTTTATGATTAATATTTAGTTTAGTTAATATTTAAATATTTAAAATGCCTTTGCGTGAAAAGTTATTTCTTATTGGGTACATTGATCATCAAATAACAGGTTCAAAATTACCATCTAAACTTGACTGTCTCAAAGTTTTATTTTATAATATGAGAATAACAAAATTAAATTTAAATGATAGCGCTACACTAGTTATTGAGGAATGCATAGTTTTTTGGAAAAAACCTGGGATTCCTACACAAGAACTTCACAGATGCAAAGAGAAGTTGAAAAAGCTCTATGGAGAATGGAAAGGTCTTTTAAAAAATAAAAATAAAACTAACCAAGTGTTAAAACAAAAAGAACAATTATTTGGTGATTCTATTAACGATCTCTTTGATATTGCTCATCAAAATGCACTTAATATGATACGCATACCAGAGGACAAGTTATTTTTAATAAAACAAAGGGAAAAGGGACGTCCAGGTTCGATGCTAGGTGTTGACAAAAAATTAGCGAACGCTGAGAAAAAAAAGCAAATGAGAGAGGAAAACGAATAAAAAAAAAAAAAAAGAAAAACATTTGAATAACATTCTTACAACATCAGGTAATTTCTGTTTTATTTAAAATTGGTTCTTACATAGTTATTTTGTAATTTTAATATTATTTTATGTTAATTTTTTTTTAGTAAAAGAAGAATACATTTCTAGTACAGAATCTGAACTAGAAAGTATAGATAAACCTTATAAAATTGTTCAACAACAAGAAGCAGGTCCATCCAAGCCGAAAAGAGCTCGTAAAGAACTATTTACGTCTAGATTAGCAGCTGCTTTTGATAAATGTAAAATTAGTGAAAGAGACACTGTACATTTGTTAGTTGCGTTTTTGGAAGCCGTGTCATTGGATCCTTCTGACTACATTATTAATAGGACATCTATACGTAAAGCAAGAGCTGCCTATCGAGTAACATATGACCAAAAACTAAAGCAGTCCTTCACTAATTTAAATGTTGTTGTTCACTGGGACACTAAAATCATGGAAAACATATCTGGAAAATAGGTAGATAGATTAGCAATCATTGCTACAGTTAGAAATTTTGAACAATTATTGGGAGTACCCGAAGTGTCAGTGGGGACAGGTCTTGAAATTTCTTCTGCGGTTTTCGATACTTTAGAAAGTTGGGCGCTGTTTGACAAAACTCAAGCGTTTGTTTCTGATACAACCGCGTCTAACACCGGTAGATATAATGGTGTCTGTACATTATTAGAAAATAAATTAAGTAGAAATATCATATTTTTTTGGTTGTAGGCATCATATATTTGAAATTATTCTAGCGGAAATCTTTAAAAAAATGTAATATCACACATATGTCAGTTTCAGATATTCCCTTATTTAAACGATTTAAAATGAAATGGGATACTATGAATACAACTAAATTCACTACCGGAATCTCTGACATAAGAATAAAAAAAGCCGGTCAGTAGGTTGTGGAAGCACTTCGCTCGTCGGGTGTCAGTATTGGTGGATGCACTTCGCTACTGGGCAGGGTACTTTTGGTGGATGTATTGAATTTGAAAGCAATGA